>MU224906.1:3052630-3073878 GCA_018584345.1 Thuja plicata
ATGGCAGTAGTATTGGCAGTGACTCTGATGGCGCCTCTGGAGGTGTTGTGATTTTCTGGAACAATTCTATTGTAAATTGTAAGAAGCTCCATGTTGAGAAGAACATAATCCTTATTTATGTTAAACACCCTAAAGTGGATTGTTCTTGGAACCTAATGAATATCTATGCCCCTAATACAAAATGTGGAAGGCTCAGATTCTGGAATAGACTTAAAGAAATTAGAAATAATTTCCAGGCCCTCAACTGGATGGTTATGGGTGATTTTAATACCCCCCCCGGTTGGCTGATGATAAAATGGGTGGTGCTCTATCTCAAGTTGATAGCAGAATGGATCTCATGGAGTATATTAATGATCAATATTTCTTTGATATGAAGCTAGAAGGTATTTCTTATACTTGGTCGAATAGAAGAAATGGTGATGATCTCATCCAGGTGAAACTTGACAGATCTCTCCTTTCTCTTGATTGGCTCTCTAATTTTTCCTGCTCTTTATCTTCTTCTATTAGGATTGGTTCTGACCATTTCCCTATTATCTTCAATGCTAATATTTTGAATGGAAAAAAGAATACCCCATTTCACTTTGAGAAGATGTGGCTAGTCCACCCTAATCTGAAGGACTGTATTACTAAATGGTGGAATTATAACCAGGAAGGTACTACCATGTATAGAATAGCTAAAAAATTGAGTAATGTCAAGAAAAATGTTAAAATTTGGAACAAGGAATTCTTTGGGGACATATTCAAGGCTAAAAGCATCAAATAGGAAGAGATCAAGGCTATTCAAGAGACTATTCAAAAAGAGGGTCTCTCAGAGGAGCATAGAAGTTTTGAGAATGTGCTGGTGGCTGAATATCACAATATCATCTCTAAAGAGGAATCTTTCTGGAGGCAAAGATCAAGAGCCCTTTGGCTTAAAGATGGCAATAAAAATACAAGATTCTTTTATATGACAGCAATGAAACACAAAGCTATCAACAGAATCTCCTCCTTAATAGTTAACAATAAGTCTCTGGTTAAGGAAGAAGAGATAAAAAAGGAAATGCTTCAATCTTTCTCTCTCCTTTTATCTAAAGATGTTAACCTTGACTCCCAGAGCCAAAATGAAATTCTCTCTGCTATTCCTTTACTGATAGACATCAATACCAACTCTAGAATCAAAGCTATCCTGAATGATAAGGAAATCAGAGATGCTGTCTTTTCCTTTGAAGGCAACAAATCTCCAGGTCCTGATGGATTTCCCCTCTTCTTCTTCCAGCAGTTTTGGGAGATAATTGGTCAGGATGTTCTCCATGCTGTCAAAGAATTTTTTGGTACCAAATCTCTTCTTAGAGAACTTAATGCCACCTTCTTGGTCCTTGTTCCTAAATTCCATGGTGCTAATATGGTGGAATCCTTCAGACCAATCAGTCTATGTAATGGGATTTACAAGATCACAGCTAAAGTTATGACATCCAGACTGCTTTCTTTGCTGCCCTCAATTATCTCTCCCCAGCAGAATGGTTTTGTTCGAGGGAGACAAATCTTGGACTCCATAGTGGTAGCCCATGAGAATATTCACTCCCTTGAAACTGCTAAGAAATAGGACTTTCTCATGAAATTGGACTTATCTAAAGCCTATGATAGGGTTGATTGGTAGTTTCTCCAAAAAGTCTTAAGCAGCTTTGGTTTTGATGCAGGGGCTATTAAAATTGTTGATCAGCTAGTCTCAACTGTGACTTCCTCTGTTATTGTGAATGGTGGTTCCTCCAATTTTTTCAAACCTTCTAGGGGTCTAAGGCAGGGGGACCCTATCTCTCGTATACTATTTTCTATTCTAGCTGAAGGGCTGGGAAGATACATATCTAAACTTGTTAATGTTGGTCTAATATCTAGTCTCCAACCCTCCTCGGCCAGATCCTCCTGCTCCCATGAACAGTTTGTTGATGATACTCTTATTATGGGTGAAGCTACTGTTAAAGAAGCTAGGAATCTTAAAAAAGCTTTATCTATCTATACTTCGGCTATGGGTCAACTCATCAATTGGAACAAGAGTTCCATCTTTTTTATCAATACCCCCCTTGAGAGACAAAATAAGATGTCTAAAATTCTTGGCTGCAGTATTGGTGTTCTTCCCTCTTCCTATTTGGGGCTCCCACTCTGCTCTAAACCACCTGATAGTTTCTGGAATCAAATTGTTGATAGATTTAATAGGAAGTTGGTAGGATGGAAAGGTGCTCTCCTTAGCAGCTCTGGTAAGCTTCAGCTTCTAAAGTTGACCCTACAAAATTTGCCTGTGTATGCTTTAAGCCTCTTCAAGATTCCCCATAAGTTTGCGGTGGTGCTTGAAACTATCCAAAAATGTTTTTTATGGACTGGTGTTGAAGATAAAAAAATACTTAGTCTGGTTTCCTGGGAAAAAGTTTGTAAGCCTAAAAGTAAAGGGGGGTTGGGGATAAGACCTATCAAGCTTATCAACAAGGCTCTTTTGGTGAAGTAGGTGTGGAGAATCTTTGGTGAAACTAAACAATGGAATGGTATAATTAAAAACAAATACCTCCTTAACTCCAATAGCTTGAAGGATCTCCTAAATAATAAAGCAAGGGTTAATGGTTCTTACATCTGGAATAGTCTTTGCTCTTCCATTGATCTTTTGAGAAAAGGAATAAGATGGAAATTGGGTGATGGGACCAATATTGATTTCTGGGATGATCCTTGGATCCATGACTGCCCCCTATCAGAAAGACAAGACTGGAAGGATATTATAATCCAAGCTAAAAATACCATTGGTTATAAAGTTTCTGACTACAGGAATAACAACTCTTGGAAGGATCTCTCTAGCCTTGATAAAAGTTTGTCTCCTCTTATGATAGAATTATAGTCCTGGTTCAGTGAAGGTAATCAACCTGACAAGATTGTGTGGAACCTCTCTTCTAATCGTGAATTCACGGTGGCCTCTTCTTGTTCCTTCTTCTTCTCCAAGGAAGTTAAGCCTCAGTGTGCAACCATTTGGTATAAACTCCTTACTCCAAAGATTAACTTTTTCTTTTGGATTCTTATCCAGAATAAGCCCCTAACCATAGATAATTTAGTTAAAAGAGGCTTTTTTCATGTTAATAGATGTTGTCTTTTCTATGAACAAGCTAAATCCTGTGAACACCTCATGATCCATTGTAGTTTTACTCAGAGAGTTTAGTCTTTGGTCTTTCAATATTGGAATTTGGCTTGGTTCTTTCCTAATTCTTGGCAGGACTTTGTCAATCAATGGAGATGTCCTTTTGATAATGATCTGGTTAAAAATTTTTGGAATCTTATTCCACCTCACCTTTGTTGGTGTATCTGAAAGGAAAGAAATAACAGAATCTTCAGAGAGAAATGTGCTAAACCTAAAATCATCTTCAACATAATGTCTAGATCTATTAGGGAAAACTTTAGTTCTGCTATAACTAATAGTAATAGCAAGAACCAGTCTCTCATCCCTAATGTGGATTGGTCTACTTGGAATTTTCCTCTTCACAAGTCTCAAGATTGCTCCCAAAGATAATCCTCTACCTGGATTGCTCCTCCTAATGGCTGGGTTAAAGCTAATTTTGATGGGGCCTCCAAAGGCAACCTGGGTGTCTCTGGGGGTGGGGGTATCATCAGAGACAGCTTTGGTAACTATTTAGGTACCATATCATTCCCCTTGGGAATTCAGTCTAATCATAGAGCAGAGGCCTTGGCTTCCCTCAACACTATCAAGCTGGTGGAAGAGTTGGGATTCAAAAGAGTTTGGCTCGAAGGTGACTCTTTAAATATTATAAATAATATTAAAGATATCATCCCCCCTTCATGGACTATCGAGCATATCATTCTCAAAATTAAATCTATAGTCCAATCCTTTGAGGGTTTCCACATATCTCATAATTATCGGGAGACCAATTAGGTTGTTGATTGTCTTGCCAATATTAGAGCCAAAAGTGAGGGGATTCAAAAATGGAAAGGCAATACTATGAGTAATGATGTGGTCATCTCACTTATTAATTATGATAAAATCAGGCAAAAAGAAGGAGTCATTAAAAGGGTTTTTTATGATATCAATTAATTCATCTCAGATCGGGGGAGTTGGAATGACATCTAAAATAATGCGAAGTACATATCCAAGATATGGAATTTTACTCTAATTATGAAAGCTCAAACTTTAATGTATGCCACTATCATCATTATTATTTTTGGCCAGTTTGCGCATGTGAAGAGGATTGCGAATTAGTTTAATAGCTCTAATCTGTCAAAGAAAAACCAAAATTATAACATCTCCCAGTCTGTGAAAAAAGAGCAAGTGAAATATTTGGCCATGGGTGGAGATCTCAGAAGGGAAGATCTTGCGGAATGCAAGTGGAAGCAGGAAAAGGAAGTGTGGAGAATCTTGAAGAAAGGTCATGTTCATCAATATCTTCAAAGACTCCATGGTTTTGACATAGATGTATCCAAAGCCTTTGCTGATGGCTGGGATAAGGGCACGGTAAATATTGTGGGAAAATCTTTTATCCTCAGCCTCGAGGTCCTTTCTAATATTACTGGTCTTCCGTTGGATGGTCTGAAGCACTCAAAAGAGGTGAAGGTTAGCACCAGAGCTTATAAGAAATTTCCTGTTACGGATGAGGAAAGGGGTCTTCTGGTGAAAGGTAAGAAAGATTATGTTGATATGGATAATATTGATAAAATCTAGGGTTTTTTTATCAAAGTTATAATGGAATACTTCACTCTTGAGGGGAGATACTCTAGGGTCTAAAATTATCATTTTGCCCTAGTTAATCATTTCAGACATGATATTCACATTTCTTTTCCCTATTTTCTCCTCTGTTTGCTTAACCAGAGCATTACTGACTATAGAGTGAAGAACTTCCCTATCCTCCATGTCAGTCTTATTCACCTAATTGATGATTATGCTAGAGACCACATTCCCGACCCTATCCCTACCCATATTAAAAAAAGGAAGAATGTTGGGCCTCTGTCTAAGAATCCTAAATCTAAGAAATCTTTTTTTCCCTCTGAGCTGTCTACCTTTGAGCCTCTCGAAGGGTCGAAGAATGAAAATCACCCTAGTGATGACATTGCCTCTATTCCTGATAAGAATGTCCTGGAACCCTCAGCTAGTCCTATCCTCCAGGAACCCAACGGTGTGAAGCATATCCCCCAGGATACTGAGACTGAGGTTGACAAGAATACTCAGTTGGATTTTAATGTTGAGCCTAATCCCACTACCCAGACCCCTGTGGTGAAGGATTCGGAGGATCCTAATACCAACAATGTCAAGGACAGCCCTGAGGATAGTCAAGAAAATCTAAAAATTGGGGAAAAGCTTAACCCTTCTCTGGAGATTATAAATATAGAAGGAAATGAGAATACTGAGATTGAGGTTGAGGATGTTGTCAATAAATACAAAGAGACTGATACTAATCTTATTGATAGTAATGTAGACAACTCAGGGGACAACAGCTTTAGGGTTCTGGGAGAGGAAAATTTGGATTCTCATGATTCTCCCAGCTCGGAGAAGGAGAATAAGGAAGATGATAGTGAGAGAACCCTTCATGGTAGAAAATCCCAGTCTCTTCAAAGAGAAATCAGAAGGATGGATTCACAGTTCAGAAGAACCATCATCATGACTCCCCTTGAGATTGCTAAAAATAAATCCATCTATAGTTATAATCTGGACAAATGGGTGCAGAGTGATTTGATTGAGCTTAAGAACAGATGTATCAAATTGGAAAACAAGAACTCTATGATCGAGGATACTATGGCTATTTTCAGAAAGGAGTTTCTTCATAATTCTAATGCCCATGGGTTTGATAACGGTTCTGATATTGATGAAAAAATTAAAAAAGCAGTTGAGATAGCTATGATACCTATCCAGAAGAAAATAAGAGAGAATGAGGAAATGTTAAAACATTTGCTTAGTCTGGTGAACACAAGTATGAGGTCTACTTTGGAGAACTTGATTTCTCTAAGTAAAATGTTGGAAGGAAACAAAGATACCATTGACCTTACTGATCCTACCTAGCAGATGGGACTTGGCACTCGCACTAGGTCAAAGAAGCAGAAGGTTGATGATCAGGATATTCAGAAGCTGAAAGACAATGTGAAGACCATGCAGACTCAGCTGGAGGAATCTGAGAACTTCTTGAAGACTTTTTCTTGATCTCGGTGCTGGTGGCTTTCTTTCTCTGTTTCTCTTCCAACATCTTTTTTGTTTTTTGCTTTGTAGGTGCTTATTGTTGAATCTAGGAGTTGTCCCTTTGTAGCCTGCTTCCTTCCTTGGGGCAGCTTGTTGTTCTTTGGGTTTTCATGCCTATCTATCTTCTCTTTTGTTAAAGGGTTTCGGAGTCCCTTCAAAACCTATTTTTACCTTAATCAAAAATAGTGTGTTTGTAACCTTTAACAGGGTTGGCTCCTAACAGGGATCACTTTAGAAGAGTGAAAATTTAGGGTACCAGTCCTAGTGGTTTTTCCCTTAACAGGGTTTCCACATTAATATCCTTGTGTTATGTGTGTATGGTTTATTACTTTATTATTTTACATTCCACATATGCATTTATGGATTGAATGGTATACTCTACATATTTACTGAGCATCGGTAAACAATTTTTAGTACTTATCAGTTATCAAGGAGAAGGACAGAGAAGGTAAACCGACAGACAGTCATTTGTTTCTAGTATTTCAAAGGCATACATCTTGTAGGGACTTAATAATCTGAGGTGTACTAATTGGTGGATTGAAGTTTAAAAGGAGAAATTGTTGAAGCCACTGATTCACCCCCCCCTCTCAGTTTTTACTAACATATTATTCATGTATCAATTTAGATTCTTCTATACATTAAAAATTATTTATTTTTAACAGATTTAGGTAATTAATTAAAATAACATGTCAAAACACAAATTTAAACAAACTTGTGTCGGTTCTATACCATACACCATTTTCAATAGATCATCTATGAGGGCCATATCCTTAGTAGTGGATTCCTGACATATTATCTTGCAATGTACACATGAATGTGATGTCAAACCATCCATACTCGCTTGACTATCTTGATGAACTATAACTGATTGAATGTTTGAAGATGTTAAGTTGATGATCACCAAGCTACATAAAATAAATGCAAGACATTAAATTAGTTAATGTATTGTATTTTCATTGATTTCAACTTGATATAATCTGATTAGTTATATAAATAGAGTCAAAGACTTCAAAGAACCAAAGAGATAAAGGTTATGCTATCAGTAATGCATAAAATTTTAGTATGCACTAAGTGACAACAAACACCGATGGTCAGTGCACCCTGATGGATAGAGAAACCTGAGAGAAGAGTCACAGCGATTCCCAGGAAAGAAACTTGAGCAAGCATTACCGACGAGAAGAACCATAGTGTTACCCAATAGATAAATAACCTCGACAGACAAACAACCTCGACAGATAGAGATGCCCAAGGATAATTGAAGTCAAGACCGGAGCTAACAAGGAGTTAAGCACCGAAAAGAACTGAAGTTCAGAAATGAAAAAAGACTTAACTGGAAAGAGATAAATATGGAGTTAACTGGTTGATCACATTTTTTTCATCAATAATTTAAAAGCCACAGATAAGCTAGATTTTTAAATTTTTTTTTATCCCAGTTGTCAAGGAGAAATTTGCGAGATAAAAATGAAGTAAATCTTTAAAGCAAGAAAGGCGAGAATTGTGGATCACACCATTTTCAAGAAAGTCAAGGAATTAGAAACAGTGAAATTATGTCTATAAGAGAGACAAGATAATTCATTATGAATTGGTGGGTGAATAGAGAAGAGGATGTTGGATAGAATACTAGTGAAGGAAGACTTCATACAGTCCTGATCAAACAAGCTAAAGATTTCTGCAAACACTGAGCAAAAAAGAAGAACAACATCACCGAGAAAAAAGAAGTGGAGAAAAGGGACAGAAAAAATACATTGATTATAAATATATTATTAGATTACAATAGATCTAAACATCTACAAGGTTAAGTTTTATATATGAACAGATTACATATTGTTTCAGTTTAACAATTAGATCAGAAAGTCTCTTAACTGAGCATGACTTAACAATCCTTTATATATTGAGATACATCCCAAGGAGTATCAAAAGTTTTATCATGAAAATAGCATAGTGAAATGCCAGACATCAATTGATAAATTGTTAGTGATAAATCCTCTAACAAGGTCACACTTAACAGTGTGTTTGTAACCTTTAACAAGGTTGGCTCTTCACCGAGCTCACTTCAGAAGAGTGAGAATTTTGGGTTACCGGTCCCGAGTGGCTTTTGCCTTAACAAGGTTTCCATGTTAAAAATCCATGTATCAAATGTGTTTATGAGCCATTGCTTTGATGTTTTTCTTTACACATTACTAAAATAAGATTGATCGGTAAACACTAAGTTATTTATTATATTTCAGTAAATGATAGACTGTTAATAAGTAAAGATTAAGAATAAGGTTTAACAATGAACTCCGAGCAGTAGTTATTTTATAAGATTATTTCAAGGCATACATATTGTAGGACTGAAGATAACTAGAGGCTTATAATTGTGCTACTAAGTTTTTGGGTTAATTTATTGGAATATGTTTTAGGCCACTGATTCACCTCCCTCTCAATTATTCTAACAATTGGTATCAGAGCTTGTGTGCTTAGAAGGAAGGTTTCAAGACCTAAGAAAAAGATCACAAGATGAGGAAACAGGATGTACCTAAGTTGAACAAGGACAAATTTGCATCATGGCAAAGCAGGATAAGAATCCACCTATCAGGTATTAGAAATGATGTTACTCAATACTTGGATACTAAATATGTGCTTCCTATAGGACCTCACACACTTGATCAATTGAGAGAAAAGCATGAGCACAACTCTATAATGATATAACTTTCTTCCTCACTCTCCGATGATAAATTTGAAGATGTCAAAACATGCACCTCTACAAATAAAATGTGGGACAAATTGAAGCTAGTACATGGAGGAGATGCTAATGTACTAAGAGCTAAGGCAGAAAGCCTAAGAGGTAAATTTGATGACCTAAGAATGAAAGAAGGAGAAAAGATCACTTAGTACAGCTGCAGAATCAAAGAGGTAGTCAATTCTATCTAAGGAGTTGGAGGTGTACTTGAAGAAGAATAGTGGTAAGTAAAATCCTAAGAACCTTACTGCATGTTTATGCTATTAGAGTATCTGCTATACAAGAAATGAGAGAAATAGAAAACAACGTCACTCTAGATAGTTTGGTTGGTAGACTTATTTCATTTGAGATGAATAACTTTGACAACGGTGTCTTACCGTCTACTGAGTCTGCATTCAAATCTTCTTTGAAAATAAGAAAGTCAGTTCATAAACATATTATGAGAAATGATAGTGAAAGTGATAGTGATGACCAAGAGCTTGATGAGATTGAAGAACTAATGGCTAGAAGATTGTAGAGAGTCAAAGGTAGATACAAAGGTAAATTACCACTTGTATGTTTTAATTGTAAAAAGATTGGACACTTTTCTGCTAGATGTCCTAACAAAATAAAAGAAGAAAGAAACAATGACAGATCATATGAAAAGAAGTTTGAAAGAAGTGAATACAGAGATTACCGAAGCAACCAAAAATCTAACAGAAGAGATACCTAAGACTACAAGGACAAAGGGAAGAAAGCTTGTTACCTGGATAAGAATAGAGCTGGAGATACTAACACTAAACCTGATGAATATATTGAGATGGTATTTTTTTCCATGAATGATGATTAAGACGAAGAGGAAAGGTATGTTGAGACTGCAATCATATCTAAGGTTAGTAAGAATGATGTCTGGATTATAGATAGTGGCTGCACTTACCACATGACTGGAGATAAAGAAAAGTTTGAAACTTTTGACTATTATAATGGTGGATCAGTAAGAATGGGTAATGACTCACCTTGTCCAGTTGAAGGTAAAGGAACCATAATGTTAAATAATATGAACAGATGTGAAAATGCATACTGGGTAAAAGGACTTAACTATAATCTATTGAGTGTTTCACAGCTGAATAAAATAGGTCATCGAGTTGCATTTGAGAACAAAAAGGCAAAGATCTTTAATGAATTAGGAAGGTCTATCAGAACTGGTGAACAGACAAAAGGTAACCTATTCTATCTTGATGATATTAACACCACTTGTTTAATGGCTAGAAATGAATACATATGTTTGTGGCATAAAAGGATATGTCATGTTAATGTTGACAACATGATTAAGATAAGAAATAAAAGGAAAGTAAGAGGCTTACCAAGCATGACAAAGACTGACTATATCATATGTAAGAATTGTCAAAAAGGTAAAATGAAAAAGTCTAGTTTCAAGAAAAAACACCCATACATCTAATTGATGCAGGAGCGTCCTAGGATCCTTGGAAATCTTGCTCAACCAAAAATATTTTTGTTTTGTTTTTAGTTTTTTTGGAGGTTGCTTGGATAATTCTATGTTGCTCGGGTCTATCGCTCGAGCATTCTTGTTTCCTGTTGCTCGGTTCTATCGCTCGATCATGTCTATTTCCTATTGCTCGGGTTGTTCCTTTCCTGAGTCACTATGTTCCTTTTCCTTTTCCTGAGTTGTTTAATTTGGATTTGGATCTGATGGCCAACTTCTGCATTGAATTTTTATTACGGCATTAATGGTGGATATCTCATCAAGGTTTGTGTGGACCTAAATCTAGGTCTGGGGTTTCTCCAATGATTATTTTGGTGGCCAACCTAATTGGTTGCTTTTGTATTTAAGTAGTATGTTGTTCTTAGTTTGAGACAAAGATCAGTTGAGAGAGAAAATTAAGTGTTAGATCTAGGAATCTGGCTGGTGAGCTTCATGTTTGTAGAATACCTATAGTTGATCTTGAATTGTATCTTTGTATTTGGCAATAACCGGGAAGGCATTATATCCTGACATGTTTCATGTAAATGACTATGAATTGATATAAGTTGTTATATCTCTATGTTTTTGAGTTTCCATTGTGTGTCTTTGTTGTTGGCTGCAAGCTTGGACAATCCTTTATTGGATCCTCCAACCTTGACTGCATCAAGTGGTATCAGAATGAAGGTAGATATGGTTCATTTCTTTTAGAACTTAGGGTTTTTGAAAATGTGGAGAGATACCTCTGATAAGATTGACCCTAGAGCGATTGCAAATCTTTCCAAGGAGGTGGAAGTGAGGATAACAGAAAGATTCAGATCTAAGATGGCGGCAATGAAGAATGAAATCATAGAAGGTATCAAAAATGTATGATTAAAAAGAGGTCCTAGAATGGATGATGGTTATGAAGAAGCTGCTAGATCTAGTGGAGATGAAAAAACTAATCGAATGGAGAGATCTGGAAGAGGCAGATATGGTTAGTTGCAAAGATCTGAAGCTCGATTAAGTAAAAATTATCAAATGGAGGTGTCCAATTTCTTAGGTACATTAAAGCCTGAGGATTTGGTTGATTGGATCAGTGAATTGGAAGAATAATTTGAGCTGGAAGACCTTGAAGATCCACTTAGAGTAAAGTTGGCACAGACTAAGTTGAAAGGACATGCTAATCTATGGTGGAAATAATTGCAGAGGGACCGAGAAGAAGAAGGTGAGATGAATATCAATCGGTGGAGGTTGATGGTGGCAAAGCTAAAGGCTAAGTTCATTCCTGCTGACTATGAACTTGAGTTGTTTAAGAAATTGCAGAATCTGAAACAGAAAGAGATGAATGTAGAAGAGTATACTGAGGAGTTCTACAAGTTGACAATTCGATCTAGACATAGAGAACTTTCTAAGGAAAAGGTGACAAGGTATGTTAATGACCTAAAATTCAATATCCAAGATGAGATTGGTATGTTGAAGATTGATTCTGTGGAGGATGTTGATCAATATGCACTGGAGGCAGAAGATAAGTTGAAGAGGAGACACTATCTCAATTCTCGAGGGAAAGAGAAGCAAGAATAGTTGGTAAAAGATAAACCTAGAGAGGAGGAGGAGCCAAAACTTGTTGAACCAAAGAGAAGAATAGGTCGAGGTGTATTCAGAGGTACTTGTTACAATTGTGGAGAAGAAGGACATTGGTCGTATGAATGTTCCCATGTAGATAAGAAGGTTGGTAATCACCAAAATGTTGTGGTGAATGAAGTTGCTTAAAATGAACCTAAGGTAGAAAATATGAATCTTTTTCTTAGAAGAAATTTGCTTCCCTCACAACAAGCTGATTAGAAGAAGACTTTGTTCAGAACTAGATGTAAGTGCAAGGATAAGGTATGTAATGTCATAATTGATGGTGGAAGTTTTGAGAACTTTGTTTCAGAAGAGATGGTTAATAAATTGAATTTGGAAAGGAGGAAACATCCTAAACCTTAAAAGGTTAGTTGGATACAAGATGTGTCTAAGGTCACGATTGAGGAGCAATGCCTAGTTAATTTCAAGATTTGATCTTATTATGATGAGATACTATGTGATGTATTATACATGGCTGTTTGTAACCTATTTCTCGATAGACCTTGGCAGTATGACAAACATGTTGTATTTGATGGTCATGCAAATACCTATGTTGTGAGGCAGGGTGAAACCAAGCATAGACTGATACCTTTGCAAGGAGGAGGAACTAAAAGATGTGGAGTTATCAAAAATTGTCTGAATCATAGTGACAAACTTGAGGAGAAGGGAGGTGGTGAACCTGTCCCAATGATTGAAGGGAAGGAGAATCTGAAGGGAAAAGAGAATGATATCTCTAAAGAACTTACAGTGATGAAGAAACATATAACATATTTGACTAAGGTGGTGCAGCAAATGTTGACACTAGTGACACACAGAGATGCAGATGATAGTGAGTTAATTAGTCATTTGGATGGGAATGTGGTTTATCAAAACACTAATGGTATCAAGGATGGTCGGTGTAAACTACTATCAATTGCAAGCAGTAGATATGAGAAAAGTTTTGGACTGATGAATTTGTCAGATGAGACAATGGAAATAATAAGGACAACATGGAATGAAAGGAAAAAGGAGATATGGGCTAAGAAAAAGTATGGGATACCTATTCTAATTCCCTTAGGATGTTCATAATTTCCTTATGGGAACATCTTATTTACTAGGGGTGTCTGATGTAGGAGGATCCTAGGATCCTTGGAAATCCTGCTCAACCAAAAAGATGTTTGTTTTGTTCTTTAGTTTACTTGGAGACTGCTCAAAGAATTCTTTATTGCTCAGGTCTGTCGCTCGGGCAAGCTTGTTTCCTGTTGCTCAGGTCTGTCACTCCATCATGTCTATTTCCTATTTATTGGGGTGTTCCTTGCCTGAGTCACTCTGTTGCTCGGTCATCCTTTGCCTGAGTTGTGTAATTTGGAGTTGGATCTGATGGCTGACTTCTGCATTGAATTTTGATTGTGACATTAATGGTGGATCTCTCATTAAGGTTTGTGTGGACCTAAATATGGGTCTGGGGTTTCTCCCATGATTATTTTGATGGCCAACCTAATTGGTTTCTTTTGTATTTAAGTAGTATGTTGTTCTTGTGTGTGCTAAAAGTGGCCTCTATTTAGCAAAACACTTCAACATAGTCATTTCTCTTTAGTTGCATACAGGAATGAATATTGATTCATTCACCCTGAATGTCTGAAAGAATCGACCTGTTGCTTTCTAGAAGGTAGGAGTATGAGTTTTCTCTCAGATCATTGCAAACTCAGTGACTACACCGAAGACCTAAACGAAGGATTTAATCTATATGCTGAAAGTAAACTATTGATTAATCTAAATGATTATGCAACTTTGTTGTCAATCCAAGCTACTTAAGATTCAGTTTTAGAAGCACTAAATGAAATGTGACATATTAATTTTAATAAAACCAAATCAAAGTGTGCTCTAAATAAGATTGATTTGCTTGAATTGAAAGTAAGCAACAATATTAAATAAATGCTATAAATGCAAGAAAGCTAAGAACGAAAATGCAGCATAATAACATTAAGCAAAAATTAGGATCCTTTGTGAAGGAAAAGAGTTTCTCTTTCATAGAAATCTCTCTTGAATCGACGGTCGAGATTGAAAAAAAAGAGTGGCTCAGATTTGATTGAAGAAGCACAATCCATGTGCAAGTGATGTGATTGGTCGAGAGAGTCAGTTGACTGAACTGACTGATCAGTTATTTTAGAAACTTCCAAAATCAGTTCATAGTTAGCTGAAATGTTTCTAAAATGATAAATAGTAGAGAATCAGTTAACTAAGTGGAATTGGATTGTTTCCATTTTGATAAATCAATTAACTGGATTTGATGATCTCATATGCATTTTTAATAATTAAATTGATTTTGAATGCACATTTATGTTTTTATAATTAATTTAATTCCTTTTTGATTTAATTGACAATTTTGTAATTTTTATTTAATTAATATATCAAAATATCAATTAAATAATTAACATAATGTTTATTTGCCAATGTAATGTGATTTTAGGAATTAATTAATTAATCAAGTACGATAATCGATTAGGACCTAGGGTTTAGGTCAGATCAGTTCAAATTCAATAATTGCTTGTTTGATTTAGGACTTAGAATAATCAAGATTAGGGTTTCTTGATTAATTGCTGAGATTGGGGATCTAGGGTTTAGGTGACCATTTTTAGGTGATTACATTTGCCCCTCTTTGAATTGATGTACGATCAGTGCATTGATTCAAAGACTTGTTAGCAAGAAGACCCAGAATAGTTTGATTTGAAGCGATGAAACCATTCTTTTGAAGAAGAAGACCAACTTCGAGCTTCATTGGATGAAGATCAATCAAAAGATATAAATAGAATGCTCAGCTTGATCTGAAGTGATGAAATTGAACACCTATCAGGAACTCTTAAACCTTTTTGATTGGTTTGAATGAATAACCAGTTTGATTTGAAGCGATGAAACTGATTACCATTAAGAGATTTAATTAGCAAGAAAATTGACTTGATTTGAAGCGATGAAGCCAATTTGATCAATGTATCTGGTTTCAATAATGATTGCCCCATATAAGACCGATCTTGTTTGGTTTCGAGTGTATTCACCACTATATAAGACCATTGATTAGGTTTCCTTGGATTTAATATGATCTCAACTTGATTTGATGTGATGAAGTTGAGATGCCCCAAGCGATGGGGTTATGATTGAGGATTTGATCACTAGAATGTTGATGTCCTGATCTTGCCCCCTCGATAGTGAAATTGAAATATGGCTAGGTGCCCCAGTGATGAGAAGCAAATCGATTGATTAGAAAATTTAGGAAGAAACTGATCTGATTAGAAAGAGGTCCCCCATGGTTAGGACAAGATGTACTTGATGAGAGGTCCTGTTGACCAAGATTGACCAAAAGTAGGATACATGGATTGATGAGAAGAAAAGCATGAGAGATTTCTATGGGTTGTGCAAGTGGTCAAATCCATATTTCAATTTTGATCTTGAAAATAGAATCAGGATAGTTGATTGAGCAAGGGGTGTCATGACCATTTGACAATGAGAAGATTGATCGATTAGAATCTCAGATCCTTCACATTGGAGAGAGATAAAGTTATTATACTGATTTCATCACTATGCAGATGTGGATGTAGATGCAGATGCAAGACTAACATGAATGCAACCCAAGGTGTAGTCATTGAGCTTTAGCATTGAAAATTTTCATCATTGAGCATTTTTGGAACATCGGAGTCGATACAATCCTTACTGGTGCCACTGCAACCATAAGAATATGAATATGACTTTCATCGGATAAGATATGGGAAACTAAGATAAGCACCGAGGCACAACAACCGAGATGACCTGAATGTTGTTTCTAGTTTTGATAGTGCAAGAGTACACTAGTATCGAGGCATTCAAAGCCAAGATAACCATGAGTGTGATATTGCATAAATAAGTAGAGCAATAATAGTCAAGGAGATAGTTTCGACCTCACCTTGGCGTACAAATAAAGAGGATCGAGGGATGTGAGGATTTTTCGCCTTAATGCAGGAGCTCTTACCACATACACCCAATTTATTTGACATTGTTGGATCATCAGGACCACACCAACAAGTAGTAGACAAAGTAAAGATTAGCGAAATCAATGAAAATAGATAGCATACAAATAGAAGTTCAGCATACATCAGCCATTTTCAATGTTTTCAGAAGTGAATATGTATAGGGTGTTGAGAAACGCCGTTGTTTTTGTGAGTGCTTTGTGTTTGATTTATATTGATCTTTTGTTCACATTCATGATATCCAATGTGTGTTAAGAAACACAGATGCATCCAAAGACAGTGTTAAGAAACACTGTTGATTGTGGTGTTGAGAAACACCTGTTTGTGTCAGTAGCGAGTTGTCCTTCAGAAATGACAAGATTACTGACTCTGGTGTAAACCAAAGATGTAACAAAATTGGGGACCCATGCCCCAAGTAGAAAACAATGATAATTGACTTGACTCATACTGCAAGGACAAATCCAATTTTATTGCCCCCAGGTTATGACTCTGGATCGATTTCAAGCCAGGAGGGTTCTCAGAAGAACCAGAGTGTCATGAAAGTGACTGAAATCTATGTACAAACTGAAGCAAAGGATTGCCAATATTGAGCATTGATAGATGTAGCGCTAAGTACAAAAGGTGCCTATTTACCAGGTTTTCACCTACTTGGTAGAGATTCTATTTTTGCTACCATGGCGCCTGTTTACCAGGTTTTCACCAAGGCACTTTTTTCTTCTTTTTCAATTTTTTTGTATTCTTCCATTTTTATTTATTTTTAATTGATGCATCAAGGCGCCTATTGCTAGGTTTTCACCAAGATGATCATTTTTTCAGGACTTTTTCCAATTTTTAGATTTTTTCAGGACATTACTATGTACATGGTGCTGATCACCGAGAATGCCTTAGGTGTAGAACTTCTTCAGATGGAGAGTCTTGATGGGCTCTCAAAGCGGCTCTCCTTTAGGTGTGGAGAGTTGATAGGCTTCAGAGCTGAATGCTGCAGTAATGATATAGGGACCCAGCTATTTGGGTTTAAACTTCCCCTTTTGTTCTCAATGTGACTGATTACAGGGATTTTCTCTCAACACAAGGTCTCCCACCTGAAGTGCTCTAGGTATAACTTTCTTGTTGTATCCTCTTGACATTCTTTTCTGATAAACTCTAAGGTGATCAAAGGCCACTCTCTGACGTTCATCTAGTAGCTCTAGTTCTTGGAGTCTCAAAACTCAGTACTCTTCATCTAGTACAAGTCTACGCAAAGAAACCCTAAGAGATGGGATTTCTACCTCTATGGGTAAGACTACTTCTGCCCCATATACCAGTACAAATGGGGTTGCCCCTGTAGGTGTTTTGATACTCATTCTGTAAGCCCATAATGCGGGATTGATCTGCAGGTGCCCATCCCTTCCAGACTTGTTAGCTATACGATGTAAGATTTTCAACAAATTTTTATTTGAGGCCTCAGCCTGCCCATTACCTTGTGGGTAATAGATTGAAGAATAGTGTTGTGTGATTTTGAATTTTTCACACAACTCATCCATAATGTTGTTCTTAAATTGACCTCCATTGTCAGTGATGATGGGGGAAGGTATTCCATAGTGACAAATGATGTGGTTCAAAATGAATAGCGAGACCTACTGTTCAATCGCTTTAATGAGTGGGACCGCCTCAACCCACTTGGTAAAATACTCAGTAGCTGTGATAATGAGCTTGTGTCCATTAGAAGATGAGGGGTAAATCTGCCCAATGAGATCAAATGCCCATTGTTGAAAGGGCCAGTGTGTTACAAAAGGAATGATCTCCCTTGCTGGAGCATGTATAAGATTGCCATGCAGCTGACATTTCTTACAAGTCTTTGCGAACCTGATAGCTTCTTTCTCCATGTCTGGCCAATAATACCCCGCTCTAAGCAATTTTTGGGCTAGAGTCAGACCGTTAGAATGAGAACCACAAATTCCTTCATGGACTTCAAACAACACATGTTTAGACTCTTCTTTTTCTAGACACCTAAGCAAAGTACCATCTAATCCTCGCCTATACAAATCATTGGCCACAAGAACATACCATGAGGCATTGCAGATGAGGTGTCATTTTTCATTTTTGGTGAGTCCATCAGGAATGATTTGATGGTGCAGGTAAGAGTAGACATGGTGATAGCGGGAGGATTCCTGTTCAATGACTGAACAAACCATTTGGGAGTCAGGGGAGTTGTAGGAAGGGAAATGGATTTCTTCTACCAGGAACTCATAGCAGAAGTCGTCCTCTTATTGTTGCGAGGAAGCTAGTGTAGCCATAGCATCAGCTACTTTGTTTTGTACCGTTGGGACTTGTTGAAATGTAATGTAAGTGAAATATTTCTTAAAGTCATCAACCATCCATTTATAAGGCATGATTTTTTCATCCTTAGTTTGGTATACATCATTGATTTTGTTGATTACAAGTTGAGAGTCACCATGGATATGTAACTCAGAAATATTCCATTCAAGAGCCAGTTTGATTCCATTTACCAGTGCTTCATATTCTGCTATGTTATTTGTACAAGGAAACACGAGCTTGTACACCTTTGGAATGGAATAGTTTTGAGGAGTCAGAAACAAAATCCCTGCACCTGAGCCTTGTTGCATGAATGATCCATCGAAGAACATTTTCCAGGATCTGTGAGTGATGTGAAAAATAGATCCATCTGGGAACTCAACATTGATTGGTTCTTTGTCATGTAGTGGAGCATCAGCTAGTTGATCTGCAATTTCTTTCCCTTTGATCACTTTATGCTCAATATATTCTATGTCAAATTCACTAAGAAGCATAACCCACTTAGCCAATCTTCCAGTGAGGGTAGCTTTGCTCAAAAGATACTTCAAAGGGTCAATTTTAGCCACCAGTTTGACTGAGTGAGCCAACATGTAGTGATGCAATTTCTGAGATGCAAAGACTACTGCCAGGCATGCTTTCTCAATCATAGAGTAATTGATCTCATAGGACACCAATGTTCTACTGATATAGTATATAGCATGTTCTTTCTTGTCTTCATCTTCTTGTGCTAGCAATGCCCCCACTGACGTTGAGGTAGCTGAAATTATATACAAAATCAATGGTTTGCCTTGTTGAGGTGGCATGAGTACTGGCGGGTTCACCAGGTACATTTTGATTTGAGTGAAACTCTTGTCACATTCTTCACTCCATTGATAAGTAATGCCCTTGCACAAAGTCTTGGTAAATGGTTGTGCTCTATCAGCCAACTATGAGATGAACCTTCTAATAGACTAGATTCTCCCTTGGAGTGTTTTCATTTGACTTATGTTCTTAGGAGGGGACATTTCCAGTATCGCTCGCACCTTTTCAGGATCAACTTCTATGCCTTTAGCTGAGATAATGTAACCCAACAGCTTGCCAGACGTGACACCGAATGCACATTTCTTAGGATTCAACCGTAAGTTAAACTTTTCCATTCTATCCATGATTGGGCCTAAGTCTTGTAGGTGTAGAGATCATTTATTTGATTTAGAAAGTGTATCATCCACATAGTCTTCCATAGTTTTGTGCATCATATCATGGAAGATAGTTGTTACTGCCCTCTGATAGGTAGCTCCTGCATTTTTCAAACTGAAGGGCATGACATTCCAGCAGAATGTTCCCCAGGCACATGTGAAGGTAGTCTTTTCTTGATCCTCAGGAGCAATCTTGATTTGGTTGTACCTCGAGAAACCATCCATGAGAGAATACATTTCATACCCAGCAGTCATGTCCAAAATCATGTCAATGTTAGGCAAAGGAAAGTCATCCTTTGGACATGCTTTGTTGAGATCCCTAAAATCACTGCAGACTCTGATAGATTTGTCTGGCTTTGATACTGGTATGATGTTGGATATCCATTCTACATAATCAATAGCTCAGATGAATCCAGCATTGAGTAACTTTTCCAGTTCAACCTTGATAAGTAATGCAACATGAGGGTGCATTTTTTTGAGTTTTTGTTTTACTGGTTTACTCCAGGAGCTATTGAGAGATGATGCATGAAAAGATCTGGATCTAAACCAGGCATATCTGAGTATGTCCGCGCAAAGTTTATCTTCTTCTCTTTAAAGAATTACGTGAATTCCTTGAGCTCTTCCACAGACAAAGATTTAGCTACATGAATGATGTGTGGATGTTCCTCTATACTGATATTCACTGGTTGAGTTGGTTCTATAAGCACTGATGATCGTTCCTATAAATGACTAGGCAAGACATCAAGAATCCCATCCTCAGGCACCTCAAAAAGGTTTTCACCTTGGGATGCGTCTTTTCTTTTTACTATTTTGGGTTCTGAAACTGCCACAATGTGGTTTTTTCCTTCAGACCCTTTTCTTTCTCTCATTTTTATCTTATAACTAAGATACTTGATGTCCACTTCAGTCATGCTCACACTAGGTTCACTGGTGGAAGAAGTGACAGGTTCAGCGGCGTTAAGATAGCAGGCTAAAGCATAGTCATTGGAAAATGAAGGCATTTCAGTAGGTTGTCCTTGTAAGGACCAATCAATGAGTTCAGGATGCATGAGCGGTAAAGGTTCACTAGGTTTGAGGGCATTCACGGTATGTTCATCATAGACATCAACAGTTAAGTAGAGTCCTAGACCTGAACCTTGTATATATGTGTTTGAATCAGAAAGAGCCCTAACGAAATTGTTAGGGATTTTTCTTGTATGAATCACAGTGCTTGAAATGACTACTTGAACACCATGCCTTCTAATACTAATTCAGAGACAAGAAAAGCCTAATTACTAAGGACTAGATAAGGTCCTTCTTCATTTTTGAGCTCCACATATACTCAGGCAGGTTTTACCTCTTATGATTGCTGTTTACACAGTATGTATTAATGTGGACACTGATTTTCTATGTATCTTCATTAAATCAACTTATGAATCACCTTGCAAATGACCAAGCATAACCAGATGCAAGATATAACCATACAAACTATGGTTTTAAGCATAACAAGAACTAGTGATACAAGGATTTTCATCCTTCTTCCTTTTACTGTAGGAGGGATAACCTAATGATTCACTCTCCAAGGAATCACTAAAGTGGACACTGTCCTGCTGATATAGGTCCTTACTGAGTTCTGTTTGTTTGTTCTTAGTAACAAAAGTATTTTGATTATATTAGTTTTGAAACCTTGAAATGACTTGGACGATAATGGATTATCAGACCAATTTCTGGACCAGTGCCTATCCTTTGGGCTATAGAGTCAAATAAACTAAGATCTCATAGAAACAAAATACAGTAAGCTGCCTTACAACCCACATGCAATTCAGATAAGTTGCCTTACAAATTA
>MU224906.1:3082436-3097119 GCA_018584345.1 Thuja plicata
TTGAGATTTCTGAAATCAACACATAATCTGATGTCACCATTTTTCTTTCTAACTGGCACTAGATTTGATACCCATGTTGAATGTCTAATAGGTTGGATTATCCCAGCATCCTTGAGTTTCATCAATTTCTGCTGCATTTTAGGAGCCAACAAGGGGTTAATGGGCCTTTGTTTCTATCTAAATGGCTTGACATCTGATTTCAAAGGAATTTCATGTTGAAAAAGGTCCTCTCTATATGCTTTCAAGTCCTCATATGACCAAGCAAAAACATGCTTGTATTTTCTCAGTAACTTGATCAGATTTATCCTTACATGAGAGTCCAAACCTTTTCCTATATAAACTATCTGAGGACTGTTTTCTAATCCTAAATTTATTTCTTCCAAATCCTCAACGTTGGCATTGCTTATCTTTGCTGAATCATTTTGCTGGCTAACAAACAATGCTTCAAGTTCAACCAAACCCTTAGGAATCTGATTAGAACTCAATTGGACAACTTCATTTCCTAATATGTATTCCTTTCCATCATCTAATTCTAATAAGGAACTGCAATCTATGCTCTGGTTTTCATACTGATCCAAACATTGCATGAGCCTTAGAATATCTTGATCATCTTGGAACACTTGCTAGTTGTATATGTTATCTGGGACAACTGGTTTTGTCTTAAATTTGAGTATTGATACTCCATGTAAGGTCAAATCATCATTTTTCAAAGCAACATTCGCTAGAAAATCAGCCATAATATTCTTTGACCTTTCCAACCATGTTATATTAAAAGCATCAAACATCTCAAGTTGATCCCAAATAGCATGTTTGTACATTTTCAATCTGTCATTTTTTACAGCATATCTGGATCTGACTTGTGCTACCACTAACTCAGAGTCCCCATAAACCTTTAAACATTTTATACCATGTTTGATAGCAATTTCAAGTCCTAAAAATAAGGCCTCATATTCTGCAGTATTATTAGTACACTAAAAAGCTAGCAAAAATGAGTATTTAAAAGTTGTACCTGATGGGGATATCAACAATACCCCTGCCCTTGATCCTTCTTTAGAGAAAGCACCATCAAAGTATATTTTCCATATCCCATCTTCTTGTAAGATTAATTCCTTACTTAAAAGGTTAGCTTCTTGATCTTGACAACAAAGTTCTTCTTTTTGCATTCGGAAATTTTCCATGTCTATGTCAATGCAATAGTTAACATGAGTATCCTCATATTTTTCTATCATGTGGGGAGTCCGGATCTCTCTTAAAACATTGACATCCTCTCCAGCAATGTTGAAAGTAGCAAATGATAAATCATTTTGTATACTTCCTCCCATTGAGGCACTCCATTTTCTTGAAAACAACATGCCATAATGAGGTGGTATATCAACCACAAGAACATTCATAGTCATCACTATATCAGGGCAAAGTGCTAGTCTATAAGGCATGGCCTCAATGGTACCAATTATAGGGACTTCCCTAGAATCCATAGCTCTACACCTCCCATAAGGTGTATCAACTTGTAGGCCCATTTCCCTCATAATCTCAACTGGCATAACTGTATTAGAAGCTCTTGAATCAATCATACAATTCTTGAGCACTTTGTCATTAATTATCAATGAAAGAAAAAATGGGTCCACCACCTTTGGAGAAGAAGTTGCATTCAAGAATATTTGAGGAATCTCAGATGTCAACATCTCGTCCTCATTTCCCTTAACAGGTGGCCTCTCAGATACATCTACTGGGTTTTGAACTTTTATTATAGGTACACTGTTTAATAATGACATCACTTTTTCCTTATGTTCCTTGATCCTCATCATTTCCAGAAATGGTACCTTAACTGTCATCTAAGACAAACATTGACCCATGTCAACTGGAGTATAAAAAATATTTGAATGTTGTGACTTATCAATGATAACTTCATTATTTTCACTATGTTTCTTTTGAAATGGCTCTTTCAACCTTTTACTTTCTGTCTTTTGAACATGAATGATTTTCTCTTGACCCTTTTCATCTTGTATAACATTTGGCTCTACAACTTTCATGATGATCTTGATCTTGTGTTTATTTACATTTTCTCTTGGTTCTTCTTTTTTCTGAACATACTTAGTGTTTGGTTTATTGTCCTTTATGAAAACACCTAAGGGCTAGCTACTAGTTCCACCTACCACCCTGTTCCTTAAGTGGTAATTGCTTCTAGCTTTATTCACTAACTCAGCAGTAATTCTAGCCTTTTCTTCATCTAAAGCTTTCCTTATGAGTGGAACATCTCGGCCATCTTGAGCATAACATCTAATATTATCATCAGTTTCATCAACTTCACTATCAGATAAGATCTGTTGATGGTGATTCTCAACCCTCCGTTGTGAAACATAGGAATCATGATTTTCCTCTTCACTATTTGAATCAGTATCATGGCATGAATAAGTGTTAGTCATACTATTATCACACTGTTCTCCTTCATCATTTTCTTGTTCCTCATTTTCTTTTAAATCTAAGGAAATGACACAAAAATCAGGGTTATGAGGAGCATCACAAGCTTCACACCAAGTATTATCATTGCAGAAATAGACTGAATTTCTATGAAAGGGGTCTAGAGTCTTATTATTTGTCCTTTCTTTCTTGGGTGCAACAACAGGCTTTCCATCTTTGAACTGAGTTCCATATGGGTGATTTTTCATTCTATTCTGAGGATTATAGGTGTTATTGTAAAGAGGTTTATTGTTTTGTGGGGCTCTATATTCTTTGTACTCTGGTTCTTTCAAATTTCTCTTGCTAAACCTTGGATCATCTCTCCTATTTAACTTACCAGATACTCTTCTATTCATTTCAATATTGACTATTATTTTGTAATCGTCAGTAAGAGTCCTAGGGTTCTTATCTCTCAGAGCATATCCCATTTTGGAATCATAAGCATTTAAATAAGTCTCTAGACATACTTCCTCATCTAGCTTTATCTTCTAAAATAGTTTATGCATAGCTCTTTGAAACCTTGTGTTAAATTCTGTAACCTCTTCATTGTAATTTTTCTTGATGTTATTGAACTCATTCAATAAAAAGCCTTTATTTGTTTTGTCTCCATACTGATCTTTGAACAATTCAATCAACTCCTCCATAGAGACAACAGAGCCATTAGCAAGGCTTCTAAACCATTCTCTTCCATCTTCAACAAGGGACTGAACAAATAGTTTCATTAATACATCTTTATGGGTGATATTCAAGTCATCAACAAAGTCAATGAATTTCCTTAAATGTGTTTCACAGAAAATCACATTATTACCAGCAAATTTTGTGAGCTTTTCTCCTATATCACCCACATCTTTAGGAAAGGCATTGGGGTACCCAGGGATACCAACAAAATCAAATTGTTTGTACCTCTCATTATGTAGTGGTTTCCTTTGAAAACTATCATCTTCTTTAGCCATAGTAGCTTTTCCTCTAGAAGATATATTATTCTCTGGTCCAGAAAAAGAATATTTTGAAGATTGTAAAAAATCAATCTTTTTCTTCATTTCAATTGTAGCAGCTTCCATTTGGGCCTTTGCCAACATTTTTTCCATGGTTTCTTTTTCAATTCTCAATTTTTCTAAATCAATTTCTAACTTAGACATTTGTTCAACCATAGGCTTCTGAAATTTAGGTTCTTGGTCTCTATGCTCACCCATCTTCTGTTTACCCTTATTTATTTGCAAAATAGAAGCTTTATGAGTGAATGGTATTTCTTTGTCTTTCTGAGGCTTCTCTATCTCTTTCATAGTTTGGTGTTTTGGAAGTCTTTTTCTATTATTATCAAGAGCCTTATAATCATTTCTTTTCTTTCTTATTTCTCTTTCATTTTTCATTTGTTGAACTAGGGCAAGCTGCTTCAAAATAAACTTCTCTTCATTGGCCAGCATATCAGAAGGGGCATCTTCTGAATCTGAACTAGGTGTAGTAATCTCTTCTCTTTCATTTAAAGTAGAAGTGACTATGGGAGTATCCAATAGTCTGAAGTATTTCCATCATGAGAGTGCTGAATAGTATTTCTATCATTCCTAATATTTGTTTCATCACCCTTTAAAGGAGTTTCATCTATATCAATTTGATTCTTCTTTTTCCTCCAAGAGGCTCCAACTCTTGAGGATGATGGGATTCCATCATGTAATACCCTTTTTGGATCATTTCTTACTCTTGACCTAGTATTCATTCTATAAGACATTTATTTGTTTTGCACTAATCTTAGAGATGTTCATTTTCAGAGTCGCCACCCAATAAATTGGGATGAATGAATAGTTATCAAGGGACAATATGACAACAACAACTGGGATTTAGTAAAATTTAGATCTTGACACATCAAAGATTTCTGAATACTTCTACAAGACTTTACAATCTCTTAATCCCCAGCAGAGTCGCCAATTTGTTAGGGATTTTTCTTGTATGAACCACAGTGCTTGAAATGACTACTTGAACACCATGCCTTCTAATACTAATTCAGAGACAAGAAAAGCCTAATTTATAAGGACTAGATAAGGTCCTTCTTCATTTTTGAGCTCCACATATACTCAGGCAGGTTTTACCTCTTATGATTGCTGTTTACACAGTATGTATTAATGTGGACACTGATTTGCTATGTATCTTTGTTAAATCAATTTATGAATCACCTTGCAAATGACCAAGCATAACCAGATGCAAGATATAACCATACAAACTATGGTTGTAAGCATAACAAGAACTAGTGATACAAGGATTTTCATCCTTCTTCCTTTTACTGTAGGAGGGATAATCTAATGATTCACTCTCCAAGGAATCACTAAAGTGGACACTGTCCTGCTGACATAGGTCCTTACTGAGTTCTATTTGTTTGTTCTTAGTAACAAAACTATTTTGATTAAATTGGTTTTGATACCTTGAAATGACTTGGACGATAATGGATTATCAGACCAATTTCTGGACCAGTGCCTATCCTTTGGGCTACAGAGTCAAATAAACTAAGATCTCATAGAAACAAAATACAGTAAGCTTCCTTACAACCCACATGCAATTTAGATAAGTTGCCTTACAAATTACCCTGTTACCTCTAAATGATTGTATCAAATCTTTAAACAAAGCAGTATGCTCCCTAAAAATACTCACAAAACTTAGTTCTTTCCTTAAAAGAAACTTGCAAGAAATTAAATAGTTACCTAATAACCAAAATGCTTTAGAATGCCTTGCAATCTTAAACATAAAAGAGCATACACAGAATAAAGAGACAGCAATTGAAGAGAGTAAAATTGCACCGTATTTTATTTATATGATCCAGCTTCCATACATGAAAGATCTTGCAACTTCAAAAGATAGACAGAAGTTCAGAATATCTGAACACTACAATATATTTTTCTCTTTTCCAAAACATTCCAACATCAAAGACCTTTTACAATTACAACTCTTTTGTTATATATAGGTTTTTGACCATCTTGGAATCCTTTGATATTTAGGATGCAACAAGCTTCGGATGGTCATAGAAAACCTAACCCTAAAGTTACAAGAAAGACAAAAGAAAGAGAGAGAAAGCAGTGGAATGACCAAGTCAAAAAGATAGAAACAGATATTCTTGGTTCTTCACCCGATCTGGCGACTGCAATCAGATTTGTATAGATGGTAGCTGGTAGTATTTATGTTCAATCTGGAGAGCCGTGCTTGCATACTCATCTACATTCTCCTTTTGCAATAATTTTCCCTCTTGTCTTGAACAGTGTAGTGCCAAGTGTTCACCTTTACTCCTCGTCCAAAATTTCTTCTTCTATAACTGGCTTCTTTTTCTTTGGTGTAGTCATCACTTCCCATGCTTTCACTTCATCGTCCGATGGCCACTTAAAGTCTTGAGTACTCTGTACTTTCACCTTTTGTCTATCCCATCTAGCGTCAGTAATATTCTTAACATCAAGTATGAATTTATTGATATCAGTTTCTGCTTTACAAGCTTCATCCAATATTTTATTGAATCCTTCTATATCAACATCTTCTCCCAAAAGAAATGCCTCATCAATAGGCATCTTGGTGTCAAATTTATTCTTCCAGGCATCTACAGCCTTTACTTGATCATCATCTCCCCTTGAGGAAGGAATAAACCTATTAAAATCATTTGAAAATAGGCTCAACTTAACCTCTATCTGGTTTAATTTTCCTTTAAAGAATGAGAGAGCAATATTGACTCTTTTGATCTCATCTTTAACTTCAGTTACTATTTCAGGAAAATCTGGTCTTATGGATTGTAAAGATGATAACTTTTCAAATAACCTTTCCCTAGCAGACCACTTAGTAAAGTAAGGGTTTAGAATGGCAAGGTACCCCATTACCTCAGTATGCAAAGCTGGCAATTTATTGTATGCATTGACTACAACATTAGTTTTATCCTTTAGAATCTCAATTCTATGTTGTAGTATACCCTTGAATGCCCTCAAAGAAATTGCATTTCCCTTTTCCTCATCTGCCTCTTGTTCAACAGCCTCCTCTGATTTAGGCTTATCTTCAATTTACATTGGTGGTGGTTGTGTAGGTACATATACCACCTCAGGCTTTTTTTCCAATTCTTCCATTAATTTTTTGATCATCTGATCCCGCCGGTACAATTGTATGCGACACATCTCCCTGTCCTTAGACAATGCACTTGTCTCTTCTAACAAATTACTACACCTTTCAGAAAATTATTTAGTCTTGTCTTTATTCAGGTGAGCCCAATGTGTCATGATTCGGGAGATTTCCAAATCCCTTGTATTCTATACAGACCACACCATTTGATTTCCCACCATATTTTCTTTAATATTTACTAGTTGGGGCTTTTGGTCTTTTGGGCTTAGGCTCCACATTGCAAAAGCCTGGGATTTTGGGCTATACCCAAATCCTTTTATCACATCTTCCATCTGGACCTCACTAGCCATTTTGAGATCTGGTTATTTTCTGATTTGGTCTATGATGAAGGAAGATGCCAAATCCCATCCCTCGGCCAATAGTATTCCACTTCCCATCACCATCTTCCTAGCATCCTCGGGTGAAATATCCTCATTTTCAGGATCATAATTCTGTAAAGCCACTAGGGCTTCATTTTTTATCATCTCTTTCCCATCAACTGTCAACTAGGATCTTATATGCTCTATCTTATGCCATCTTAGGAAGTCTTTAAACTCCTCTGTTTTAACAAAGTTGTCATCACTCAAAAAATTTTGTTGATGAATCAATCTCTCAACAACACAGGCCTTAAGGGGCACCTCAACTTCATCATCTAGGTCAAGTTGTTGCTTCTTGCCTTCCCTGATTGCCTTTCTTAGGTTATGATCATATAACCTACTGCCAGGTACTAAGGCCTTAGCCTTATCTTTTTTCTTGCTCTGTCCTTCCACTGAAGGCTTTCCTACTTCCAATTTTTGCCTCTTTGCAGCAGGCTCTTCTACATCATCAGGTTGGGTAGCAATTGTCAAATCTATAATGTGACCCTCAGCTCCCTGCAACTGTGTTATTTCAGCCATATCTTGCTCTAATGCTTGTTGTGGTGAAGGATACATAGTAGGACGTGCATAATCACTGTCACTACCACTATCATATTCTGACTCTGAGTGTTCAGGTGTCTGAACACCTTTATTGTCAAGGAGTGTATCCAGTTTCTCTACAAGCACATAATAGTTGTCTATCATGGCCTTAATTCTGTGAAAATATGGGAGGTCAGGGTAAAAACCCCCAAAAAACAACCCATTTCTCTTTATCTGCTTCTCCAGCTTCAGCAACTCTTGGATTCTCAATCTTCTGGTATGGATATCATCTTCATCTAAGATGTTCCTTGTTGCATCTTCTTCAATACACTCACAGTGGACATTTGTATTGGGGATGGTAGGTGTATATAATTTCCTAACCCCTGCCATGAAACCTTTTGGATCAATGTATCTATAAGGGGCTTCCCCCATCCTATATTTTTCCAACCACTAACCCACTGCATCAATGACACCTTTGCCAATTGTAAAGTTAAAAATCTTGAATTTCCTAGGGGTTATAGTCCCCTTCTTGTGCGGTGCAATGTGCTCATTATCTGTTAACAATAACTGCCATATGAATTCCATTGCAGCCACTCTTGCAGGCACATAATATGGTAATAAATGAGGTGGGTGAATACACCCATATACCCTAATGACTGTGTAATTTTATTCCATAAAGTCACCCCAATTATGATTTTCAGGCCAGCTATCTGTATAATCACAGGGCCTAAGCAGTTGTATAACCTTCAATGAGATTCTTGTTCTGCTTGTTCCCAAACTTTGCACCATTGGATACACAATCCAATTTTGAAAGGCACAATAGTCACACTCCCTAGAGGTGTAATTCCAAACCCTCACCCAAAATTGGATAGGATTTGGTGCTGATTGATAGAATCTCTGAGGAGTTAAGTTATGAACATCCATGATTACAAAATTGAAGTATAAGAGGAGATGCATAAGAACTGAGTAATGCAGAAATTTGGGCTCCTTCTCCTTTGGACTCTTCATTCTTTTCTAGGTTGCAATGAAACCCTCATGCATTTCATCTATGATATGTTGAATATATTCATAACTGATGTTAGAGCGGACCTCTTGCAGGTCCAACACCATCATCAAAATCCCTACATCTATCTTCTCTGCATCACCATCTATTCCTAACACTCTACACCGGGCATATGCAGCATACTTGATGTAAAAGTGTAGATCTTTGTAATAATATGGGCAGTCCTCGGATATAGGATCTAAATAATTTTTTACTTCTTTCAACATATGCTTTAATAGCTGGCCCCTAGCAATCCCAGGCTTTTTAGTATACCTCTATTTTTGCTTTTTTGTGTCAATTTTGGTAGACATGGTGATGAATAAGCTGAAGGCTTGCATAAATGAATTCCTATTCAAAATTAAAAGGGCAGTGCCATCATCCCTCCTGATGGTTTTATACAAAGCATCATAATGATTGGCTAGGTCCAAGAACAAGTCTACATCTAGGAAGACATCAGGAACAAGTAACCTGGCTAAACCACAGGTCCAAGGGTTTGATACTGGGATGGGCTTATCATAATTCTTATAAAAATAATTGAAGAGGGAAAAACCTATTGTCCCTGGAGTCATAGCATCTCGAATGTCTTTACACTCATCAATGAGGACATTAGCATTAGCCTTCTTATTTTGTGTTGAACCAGGCAGGAGACGAAGGAATTCATCAGAAAAACTCACCTTTCCCTTTTTCTCTTCCTCACTTCCTCCACTTGTCGAAGCAACACTAAAAACCCCGCTCATATTTTTAATACCTTGAATCTCCTATTCATTACTGATATTGAAACAAATCTATCTCAGAGATTAGTTGACCATCCTGTACACAATTTTTTAAAATTTAGAACCCTTTGATCAACTCTGGAAACACTGCAAACTGAACAAAATATCTCTTCTCTCTGAAAACTTAGCAACTTGTGCTCTAAAAACTGAAAGCATGGTGAATGAAAATGAATGCACCATCAACTCCTTATAGCCATCATTCAAAGTACACAACTCATAATTTGGAAACATCAGTTCTGTCATTAATTCGACATACTGTGAACTTGAATGAAAACCTAGCTGTAGTTCCATGAGCTTGACAGGAAATCAATTTTTCAAAAGTGAATCCTCAGAACAATCCTACAACATTCAAAATAACTAACATGTCATACTTTGATTTGTTAACTATCTTACATCTCAGCTACTCTTTTTGCACAGCAATCAAAATACAAGCCTGTGATTGTTTACCGAATGATTCATGCTGTCATATCAAAAACTGCCGCCATTTTTTAGATTTTGAGATTAGGCGACTGTGCGACTACACTTTATCTCTTTTTCATGGGCCTCTATTACTAACCCATGGTTTATCTCAAGACATGGCGACAATACACTTTCCTTCCTTTGGCTGACCTAAGTGACGATCTGGCGATCATGCTACCCTACTGAAATCATAGTCGCGCATAGTTAACCTTAACTCTTTATTTTTTCTGAGACCTTGTGACTAACCGTTACTTTTAACCCTTTATGGTTATCTCCTTGTCACCCAATGTTTTTGTTTCATGTGAAGACTATGCGACAACACTTAGTCGCCTGATCACGAAATCTAAAATCTGAGTGTTAAATTTTATTATGGCAAGTTATATGTTCCCCTTTTCTCATCTGATGACTACGCGACATACCTTAATCCCCAAGTTGGGAGGAATTTTCCCTTTGGGAACTTCTGTTCTCAGACTTCGCAACCACCATCAGATCCCTTGATCTCTTTATCCTACGGTCGTCGTTTAATCGCCAAATGTTCTTGCATACCCTTAAATATTTCTCAGACATCACGATTGAAGGAAAAGCACCTAGTCCTGTGGTCGCTGCGTTCATTTTCTACTTCTGGTGACCATGCGATAAACCTTTATATAACCATTCACCTTATGACACATGTCGTACAGTCATTTTTTCACTTACTAGATAATGGAGAACTGAGTCTTTATTCTATTCTGGCGACAACCTGACTATGCTTTACTGTAACCCTCAGACGGTCAGTCTCGAAGTCTCGGTCAAAATCTCTTAACCGTCGTTCCTTTGCGAGACCACATGACTAAAGGCTTTACATAACTTTTAACTTTGGATTCATTTGGCGATAAAGCGACATGAAGCAATCGTGAAGTCTGAAGACATTTTAGTAACTGTTGAGAATTTCCTACGATTACCCGACTAAGCAGTGGGTCCCTTCTGCATAATGCTTTATAACATAGTTATCTTGTGACTACCTGACATAAAGAAATCACAGAGTCTCGTAAGGCCAAAGGAATATACTGAACTTTAACGAGACCATGCGACAAAAGGAAATCGCCAAGTCGGGAAGATTTAAGGAATATTCGGTTGGAGTAACGCGACGAGGCGACATAATTAAAACACATGACTTAAGTGGATAGAAAAAGTAACATTGAAATAGAAGCGACATGACCTAGGGTTTGTTTTTCAATGTTTAACATTGGAAGACTAAGGGTTTTCAAGGTTTTGAAAATTAAGGTAAGTTCAGACTTGAAAACCTAAAAACTTGACACAGGTAAGGCATAAAGGAACGTGAGATAGCTAGACTTGAATACACCAGATCATAGAGAAGAGAACAGGGCACCAGGAAAACTGCCAAAATAAGAAATACAACCAACAGGAATCATCAAAGCCCATTTTAGAAATAGGAGGTCCTAACTCATCCGATCTAGCCTCTAAGCCTTCACCTACTTCGTGCGTGGTCTCCATATTTATGTCTAAAGTGCCCTCTGAAAGACTATCAAACTTGTATTCATGTGAATCTGTTTGATCATTAGGTTTCATATCCAGGACATGAGTGAAATCTACTCTTTGCCCCTAGTTTGGATGAGTTATAGCTAAAAACTATGCTATGGTCAAACTGTGTTCTTCTATATCTGAAGCTTGTTCAGATTCAGTAGTTTCTGACTCATCAGAAGTCATTGATAATTCCTCTAGAACACGCTCTTCAGTAGCATTGACCTGTGGTTTATCCTCAGCAAATAGAAGAGCCAAGATATTTGGAAGGATGGGAAAAGGATTCACATCTTCTACATCAAAATCATCTAAATCATCCCATTTGCTAGTGGGTATGTCAATGCTTTCTATTGTTGTGTTTTGTTCTTCTAGAACCTTATGTCCCTTTCCTTTATCTAAGCGATTCTTTGCTCTTTGTTCTTTCTTGGATAAGAGCCCTAGACCCATTGTGTCTTTAGTTCATCTATAGTCAGTAGAGATAGGTTCTTTAAGACCATTTTGATTAGGTCCAATGGGTCCTTTACCCGAATACCCCATTTTACAAGCCACTTTATACCCCACACCAAATTTTTTTGGGGGTATTACACGTTGTTTATCTTCATTATCTTTAGGTTCTTTATATAACCAAGCCAGAATAGCTCTTTCCTCCTATTCATCTTCTAATGGTGTGTTTGCTTTAACAAAGATCTCATCATAGATTTCTTGGGATGTTGTTGGTTTCATCTCTTTTGACGATTTTCCATAAGACCTAGGTGATCTGGGAAGAGATGTGAGTGATAGTACAGGTTCCACCATGTATCCACCCATACCTGTGTCCTTTATCTTGAGGTTCTTTTCCATTTCCTTCAATAAATTTTTCGCTGATTCAGAGTCAAATGCATCACTATTGTGTGGGACAAGGGTATCTGCTACTTGTCTTAGTGCATTACAGGCATAACTAGTGTCTGTAGGAACAGTGAATTCTACACCATTGAATGGGGATTTGATGCATTGATGGAACGTTGATGGAATTGCCTGCATCTCATGGATCTAGGGTCATCCCAATAGAATGTTGTAGACCAGTGGGAGATCTAGAACTTGGAAGGTAACATCCCTCTCAACAGGACCTATGCAGATTGGTAAAGTCACGAGACCTTTAGAAGATCTTTCTTGTTCATCATACACCTTGATAGTGATTTTCTTTTTAGGATCAATGACATTCTCTAAAAGGCCTAGTTTCTCGATTAACCTGTAAGTGCAAATATTCAACCCTGCGCCTCCATCTATCAAGACTCGTCTGACATGGTGTTTATGGATCAATACTTTGAAATGCAAGGGGAGATTGTGGGGATGACTTAAGGAGTTGTCATCTTCTTCTGAGAATGATAGGTAATGTGGTGAGGTCAAGTGACCCACCATGGATTGAAATAGAACCAGATCCAAGTCCTTAGGGACATTGGTAGTTGATAGTGCTTTATCCAGGACCTCTCTATGAGATGGAGAGAGTTTGAGAAATTCAAAGATTGAAATCTGGGCAGAGGTTCTCTGCAATTTCCCGACGATGCTATAGTCCACAGTATTAGACGAAGTCAGTTTTTTGGACTGTGAGAATTTAGAGGTACCCACAGTGGTTTGTTTGCTAAGAGGTACCCATGATTTGGATACTGATGGTTTATTGGAAGATGATGAAGGGTTGGAAGATCCAAAACCCCCCAAGGTGACTTTTGCTTGCGCTCGAGTCACTGCATTGGCCGATCGAGACTCTTTCTCTTTCTTCTTGACGATGATGACATTGCAATATTCAAAATGAGATGGCTCAAGCATGTTGATGACATTATAGTCATCATTAGAATAAGTGTGATTGATTTGAGCGCCTTTCTTGGAAGTTTCTCCTTTGTGATGGTCCAGGAAAGGATCTTTGAATGCCTTATGATTAGCGTTCTTGTTATGAATATCAACCGCAATTATTTCATTATCAATGAGATCTTGGATCTCATGTTTGAGCCTCATGCAATTTTCTATCATGTGTCCTTTGTTTCTATGGAATTGACAGAAATCATTGTCTCTCCACCATTTTGGTTTGATCTCTGGATCATATGGTTTGGAGTTATCTGGCAGTGTGAGCAGCTTGTTTGCCAGTAGAGTTTTAAGTGCAGATTCATATGACTCACCTAAAGAGTCAAAGTCTTGTTTACATTTAATCTATGGTTTATCTTTCAACAAACCACTGGTCCCTTTAGAAGATGATGATTTAGTGGAATTTTCAGAAGTTTTTAGGGCCTTAGAGCCACTTGTCAGATTGAAGACTGCTGGTTTTAACTGGGGAGCAGAGTAATCGACTACTCCGTCATTTACCACATGCTTGTTTTTGTTCCAATATTTAGATTTGTCTTTGGAACTGGAACCAAACTTGTTTTCCTTGTGGAGGGTAATGTCACCCTTTTTAACAAGCACATCTTCTATTTTCATCGCATTTTCCACCATTCTCTTGAAAGAGGGCAGACATTGCATCTGAAGAGGGTAGTTTAGTTCTTGAATTAGAACACTAGCGAAAATATCCATCTTTTCAGATTCAGGCACGGTGTGTGGATATCTAGAAAACATCTTTCTCCATCACTGAAGAAAGGTCAGAAAGGGTTCTCCTATGTTTTTCTTTGTGTTACATAGATCAATCATTGTCACAGGATGTTGGATGTTGTAAGAGTATTGTTGCAAGAACAAATTTATCAGCTCATTGAAAGTTTTTATACCAGTCGGTAACTTTGAGAACCACTCCATAGCTTGGCCACTCAAACTCCAAGGAAAGAGACACATAAGATATGTCTCATCATTCATGAATTCTGTACAAAGAGCACAGAATTTGCGGATGTGTTCTTGTGGATCAGAGTGACCGTTGTACTTATCAAATCATGGAATTTCAACCCCGCATGGAAATGGAGGTAAATACAAATCTCTGTCAAAAGGAAAAGGACAGATTGTGCTTAAAGAAAACCTTGTGTTGGGCGTTTCTTTTTCCTTTTGGATTTTTTTAATTCCATTTGCATAGCTTGCATTTGTTTATTTATGAGCGTCATAGGGATTTCTTCTTCCCTAGCAATGATATCCTCAACTTTGAAGTGAGGTGGAAGTTGAGCGCCTTGCACTGCTAGATCTAGGAAATATTGTTCCTTATCTCAGTTTATGATTGTTTTCATGAGTTTTACAAACCTCTTATCCTGGAGAAATTCATCAATATCTTCCTCACCAGGGTCTGACGGAATCGAGGAATGTTGACTATTGCGAGGGTTGGTACCATTAGAGAGGTCTCTCCGTTGAGACCTGCCTCTAACTTGTCTTTCTTCTAACATCTTAGGACTAGGTAACTTGTCCTCTGGGGATTGTGATCTAGGAGGAATTCGAGAATCTCCCTCAAAGAGAGGATTCTCTCCAAACAAGGAGTT
>MU224906.1:3102244-3128147 GCA_018584345.1 Thuja plicata
AATCAAGATTAGGGTTTCTTGATTAATTGCTGAGATTGGGGGTCTAGGGTTTAGGTGACCATTTTTAGGTGATTACATTTGCCCCTCTTTGAATTGATGTGCGATCAGTGCATTGATTCAAAGACTTTTTAGCAAGAAGACCCATAATAGTTTGATTTGAAGCGATGAAACCGTTCTTTTGAAGAAGAAGACCAACTTCAAGCTTCATTGGATGAAGATCAATCAAAAGATATAAACAGAATGCTCAGCTTGATCTGAAGTGATGAAACTGAACATCTATCAGGAACTCTTAAACCTTTTTGATTGGTTTGAATGAATAACCAGTTTGATTTGAAGTGATGAAACTGATTACCATTAAGAGATTTGATTAGCAAGCGAATTGACATGATTTGAAGCGATGAAGCCAATTTGATCAATGTATCTGGTTTCAATAATGATTGCCCCGTATAAGACCGATCTTGTCTAGTTTCGAGTGTATTCACCACTATATAAGACCATTGATTAGGTTGCCTTAGATTTAAGATGATCTCAACTTAATTTGATGCGATGAAGTTGAGATGCCCCAAGCGATGCGGTTATGATTGAGGATTTGATCACTGGAATGTTGATGTCCTGATCCTGCCCCCTCAGGAGTGAAATTGAAATATGGCTAGGTGCCCTAGTGATGAGAACCAAATCGATTGATTAGACAATTTAGGAAGAAACTGATCTGATTAGAAAGAGGTCCCCCATGGTTAGGACAAGATGTACTTAATGAGAGGTCATGTTGACCAAGATTGACCAAAAGTAAGATACATGGATTGATGAGAAGAAAAGCATGAGAGATTTCTATGGGTTGTGCAAGTGGTCAAATCTAGATTTTGATTTTGATCCTAAAAATAGAATCAGGACAGTTGATTGAGCAAGGGGTGTCATGACCATTTGACGATGAGAAGATTGATCAATTAGAATCTCAGATCCTTCACATTGGAGAGAGATAAAGTTATTATACTGATTTCATCACTATGCAAATGCGGATGCAGATGCAGATGCAAGACTAACATGAATGCAACCTAAGGTATAGTCACTGAGCTTTAGCATTGAAATTTTTCATCATTGAGCATTTTTGGAACATCGGAGTCAATACAATCCTTACTGGTGCCACTGCGACCATAAGAATATGAATATGACTTTCATCGGATAAGATATGGGAAACTAACATAAGCATCAATGCACAACAGTCGAGATGACCTAAATGTTGTTTCCAGTTTTGATAGTGCAAGAGTACACCAGTATCGAGGCATTCAAATCCAAGATAACCATGAGTACGATCTTGCGTAAACAAGCAGAGCAATAACAGTCAAGGAGATAGTTCTGACCTCACCTTGGCGTACAAATAAAGAGGATCGAGGGATGTGAGGCTTTTTTGCCTTAATGAAGGAGCTCTTACCACATACACCCAATTTATTTGACATTGCTAGATCATCGGGACCACACCAACAAGCAATAGACAAAGAAAAGATTAGCGAAATCAATGAAAACAGATAGCATACAAATAGAAGTTCAGCATACATCAGCCATTTTCAATGTTTTCAGAAGTGTATATGTATAGGGTGTTGAGAAACACCGTTGTTCTTGTGAGTGCTTTGTGTTTGATTGCTATTGATCTGTTGTTCACATTCGCGATATCCAATGTGTGTTAAGAAACACAGATGCATCCAAAGATAGTGTTAAGAAACACTATTGATTGTGGTGTTGAGAAACACCTGTTTGTGTCAGTAGCGAGTTGTCCTTCAGAACTGACAAGAATACTGACTCTAATCTTAGTTTGAGACATAGATCAGATTAGAGAGAAAATTAAGTGTTAGATCTGAGAATCTAGATGGTGAGCTCCAGGTTTAAAAAATACCTATAGTTGATCTTGAATTGTATCTTTGTATTTGGCCATAACCGAGAAGGCCTTACAGCCTGACATGTTGTATGTAATTGAATCTAAATTGAATATGAATTGATATAAGTTGTTATATCTCTATATTGTTGAGTTTCCTCTATGTGTCTTTGTTATTTGCTGCAAGATTGGACAGTCCTTTATTGGATCTTCCAACCTTGACTGCATCACTAATGCTATTCTATAATTATTCTATACTGATCTATGTGGACCCATGAGAATAAAGAGTTACTATGGTGATAGATATTTCATTCTCTTTGTTGATGATTACTCTAAAATGATGACAGTTATGTTTTTAAAAGAGAAATCAGAAGCATTCAAGATGTTTAAATGGTATAAATCTATTGTAGAAAAATGTTAAGGAACTAAAATGCTTAAGATCAGATAGAGGAGGAGAATTTGTTTCTAATGAATTCACTAACTTTTGCAATGTGCATGGAATTAAAAGATAGGTTTCTGCACCAAGAACACCACAGCAAAATAGGATTGATGAAAGAAGAAACATATTCATTGTTGATTGTGCAAGAACACTAATGATTGAGAAATGGATCACTCAAACATTTTGGAGGGAAGTTGTCAGTACTGTTGTCTACACATTGAACAGATTTCAATTGAAGAAAGACACCTTATGAGCTATGGTATGGATACACACCCAATGTAAGTTACTTCATAATTTTTGGAATTCAATGTTATATTTTGAAAGATGATAGAAATGGAAATCTTGACTCCAAAAGTGAAGAATGAATCTTTCTAAGGTATTCCACCAAAATCAAGGCTTATAAATGTCTTAACAAGTCCTCTAACAAAATCATTCAAAGTGAAAATGTCAGAATAGATGAATATGGAGAGAAATATGATGAGGAAAGAAGAAAAGAACTAGAAGACTACAATAGGTTTGTCTACAATGAATAACCTGACACTCTACCCAAGCAATAGTGTATCACTCCTGAGAAATAGAACAATGCACCCGAGCATCAGTCTACAAATACCAAAAATCAGCAAATTGCTCAAAATGATGTTCCCAGCAATGGAGATCAGAATGAAGGTCAATATGATGATCAAAATGATGAAAAAAGAGCTAAACTGATACCTTCCAAGTATGTCAAAAGACACCATCCACGGAATCAGATCATAGGAGACAAAAAGCTAGAATGATAACAAGAAGTAAGTCACTGAACACTAGATGTTTACTTTATGATTTTGAGCCTAAATTTGTTAATACTGCACTTGAAAATGAAGAATGGATTAGTGCTATGAATGAAGAGATATAACAAACTCAGAAGAACAGAACATGGACATTAGTACCTAGACTAGATGACAAGAATGTCATTGGTACCAAATGGATATTCAGAAACAAGATGAATGAGAATGGAGAAGTCATAAGAAATAAATCAAGACTAGTATGCAAGGGGTATGCACAGGAAGAAGGTATTGACTATGGAAAAACCTTTTCACCCATTGCTAGACTAGAAGGAGTAATAATTTTAATTTTTTATGATGCATTCAAAGGATTCAAGGTATACCAAATGGATGTCAAATATGCATTCCTAAATGGAATACTAGAAGAAGAGGTATAGATTGAACAACTATAAGGGTTTGTTGATCCTAACAAGAGAAAAATGGTTTGTAGACTACACAAAGCATTGTATGGACTAAAACAAGCACCTAGAGCCTGGTATGAAAGAATTCACTCCTATCTCATAAGTATTGGATTTGTAAGAACAAGTGAAAATAGCAATCTGTATTTAAAAGAAGATACTGATAATAACATTTTGAATGCTGAAATATTTGTTGATGATATCATATTTGGGGGTAATGATATGTTATGTAAATCTTTTGCTAATGAAATGAGAAAAGAGTTTGAAATGTCAATGTTTCGAGAGATCAAATTATTTCTTGGTCTACAGATTCTTAAATAGGTTGCAGGGATATATATTGCTCAATCCAAATACATCAAGGAAGTGATGAAGATATTCAAGATGGAAGACTCCAAGCCACTTGGAACACCTATGGAAACCAGTTGTAAGATGACAAAGGAAGACAAGTCAACAAAGGTAAATCAAACTCTATATAGATCAATGATTGGAAAACTCATGTATGTTGTTCATACTAGACAGATATAGCACATGTTGTTGGAATAGTTACAAGATTCTCTGATAATATCAAAGAATCACACATGACTATTGTCAAGAGAATTCTGGGATGTCTAAAGAATATCGAGGACTATGGCTTATGGTATAAAAGAGAAGGAAAATTTAAGCTTCAATTCTATACAGATACTGATTGGGCTGGAAACTTAGATGATAGAAAGAACACAACAGGGGGAGCATTCTTCATGGGTGATAGACATGTCACATGGATAAGTAAGAAGCAAGGATGCATCTCACAATCTACTACAGAAGCAGAATATGTGGTTGCTGCTACGAATTGATCCAACATTACATGGATCAAACAATTACTGGAAGGTATAAATATGAAGATTATTGAACCAGTGATTATCTATTATGATAATACCAGTGCAATTAAAATTTATAAGAATCCTGTCATGCATGATAAGACTAAGCATATTGCAATCAAGTATCATTAATTAAGAGAACAAATGCAAGAGAAAGGGGTGATACTAGAATATGTTTAATCCAAGGAACAATTAGCTGACATATTCACAAAGTCAGTGCCTAAAGATACATTTGAGTACCTGAGAAAAAGACTAGGGGTTTGACCCTTGTCTATTGGTCACAAAGCTGAATAGGAGGCTCCATCAGCCTACACATAATCAGAAGATCATTCATGTTGATGCAAGAAAAGAGATGGACTTCAAAAGATACATAAGTACACAAAAAGGTACTTATATGCATCGAACACCAGAGTCATTGTATTGCTAATGGATAGGGAAATTCAAGGAGTATATTATAAAAAGGAGGAATGATATACTTAGGCATTGTTGTCAAAGGGAGAGATGACTTGATAGACTATATCCATATGAAATATCCATCATAATCATCCAAAGGGATAGAATTATCCCAAGGGAGAGATGACTTAAGGGAGAGAGTATATCTATTGTTGTCAAAGGAAAAAGAGATGATTAAGGAGAGGAACAATCAAAGGGAGAGACAACATCAAAAGAAGATATTCTACAACACAGGGAGAGACAAAATCAGAAGTTGCTACATCTATCTAGTGAAGGGAGTGAAGAATGAAGAAAGTACTCTGCAAGAAACAAATCTAAGCTAGAAGATTTTATCGAGAGCCAGGCATTTGTATTGGTTATAGAACAATAAGTTTGGTAGATTGATGAACTACAACTGATATATTTCATATTGTATTAGTAGTAATGTAGTATGTTTCCATCAATGCCAAAGGGAGAGATTGATGAGCTATAACTGATTGAATGTTTGAAGATGTTAAGTTGATGATCACCAAGTTGTAGAAAGTAAATGAAAGACATTAAATCAGTTAATGTATTGTATTGTCATTGATGTCAACTTGATATAATCTGATTGGTTATATACATAGAGTCAAAGAATTCAAAGAACCAGAGAGATAAAGGTTATGCTATTAGTAATTCATACAAGTTCAATATGCACTAAGTGACTACAAACATCGATGGTCAGTGCACCCTGACGGATAGAGAAACCTGAGAGAAGAGTCACAGTGATACCCAAGAAAGAAACTCAAGCAAGTATTATTGATGAGTAGAACCACAGTGTTACCCGACGGACAAAAACCCTTGACAGACAGACAACCCTTACATACAGAGCTGCCCGAGGACAACTTAATTCAATAGTTAAGCTAACAAGGAGTTAAACACCGAAAAGAACTGAAGTTCATAAACAACAAAAGACTTAGCTGGCAAGAGCTAAATATGGAGTTAACTGGTTGATCACATTTTTTTCATCAAAAAGTTAAAAGCCACAAATAAGCTAGAGTTTTAAAGTTGTTTTATTCCAGTTGTCAAGGATAAATCTGTGGGATAAAAATGAAGTAAATCTTTAAAGCAACAAATGAGAGAATTGCGGATCATGCCAAGAACAAGAAATTTAAGGACTTAGAAATGGTGAAATTATATCTATAAGAGAGACAAGATAATTAACTATAATTTGGTGGGTGAATAGAGAAGAGGATGTTGGAGAGAATACTGGTGAAGGAAGACTTCATACAGTCCTGATCAAACAAGCTAAACAACAGAGCTAAAGATTTCTACAGACACCGAGCAAAAGAGAAGCACAACATCACCGAGCAGAAAGAAGTGGAGCAAAGGGAAAGAAAAGATACATTGATCAAAAAGGTATTATGAGCTTACAATAGATCTGAACATCTGAAATTTTAAGTTGTATATATGAACAGATCATATACTATTTCAGTTTAACCATTGGATCAAAAATTCTCTTAACTGAGAAGGACCTAACAATCCTTTATATATTGAGATACATCCCAAGGAGTATCAAAAGGTTTATCATGAAGATAGCATAGTGAAATGCTAGATATCAAGTGATAACTTGTTAGTGATAAATCCTCTAACAAGGTCACACATAATAGTGTGTTTGTAACCTTTAACAGGGTTGGCTCTTCACCGAGCTCACTTCAGAAGAGTGAAAATTTTGGGTTACCGATCCCAAGTGGTTTTTCCCATAACAGGGTTTCCACGTTAAAAATCCATGTGTCAAATGTGTTTATGAGTCATTGCTTTGATGTTTTTCTATACACATTACTAAAATATGATTGATCAGTAAAAATTAAGTTATTTATTGTATTTCAGTAAATGATAGACTGCTAATTGGTAAAGCTTAAGAATAAGGTTTAACAGTGAACTCCAAGAAGTAGTTATTTGATAAGATTATTTTAAGGCATTCATCTTGTAGGGCTAAAGATAACTAGAGCCTTATAATTATGGTACTAATTTTTTGGGTTAATTTAGTGGAATATTTTTGAGGCCACTCATTCACCCCCCCCCGCTCCCCTCTCAGTTATTCTAACATATCTACCCCATCACATGTACCATTACAACTAATGCAGATATGCTCAATGGGTTAGGCTCACCCTACAACTGTATCTGATGATAATGGAGCTGGCACATGATGAGATGATCCTAATGGTGCATCTAATGATGATGGAGATAAAATGGGAGGGAATGATCTTAATGGAACATCTGATGACGATGGAGGTGGCGCAGGCACTGATCCATTCTCTCCTCCAACTAACTGAGTGTCATGCTAGATAATGTCATCAGTTAATGATGCAGCTACATGAAGAGTTTGTATATCCATAGACTCCTTCACCACTACTGGGACCACAACATGAATGAGGGGTTTTCTCACAGTATGCCTTCTCTCTTGTGGTCAGGTAATCCTACATGCCCCAGGTCTATCCTATGTAGAGCCTCTCCCTCTACCCTGGAACTCATGAAAGTCAAAGTAATTCGACTTCTCACCAAGGATAAACTCACAGTATAGCTTCCTCAAGAAATAAAAAGGCACCTCATTATTATTACAAGGTGGTTGGTCAAATACCATGTACCACCTATCACAAAAACAAAATTTCATCCCCCAATGAGAACACCAATGTATAGGAAACTGTTTTGTATTATCTTCTAGGGAGGTGCTAGTATTAGGATCGGTAAAAAGGGCACATATGTCACATTTTTTTTGGCCTTTCTTTTCACATCCTCATATGATAAAACATTAGCATAATATGTAAAACATCTATCCTTCCATGAACCCCATTTTGTCACCTCTTGAGACACCTCATTTGCACTATTGGACATTTGTTCTAATGTAGTGGCGAGGGTAGAGTGATGCTGAAGACTAGAAGACTTCAACCTATTGAGTAATATATTAATTTGTGTACTATTTTGTTTAAGGTGTTGCATGAGGTCCTCTTGTGTTACATTTACATGACCTAATGGCACATGTGGAGGGTCTAAGGATGGCGATGGTTGTGGAGGAGGAGAATTTTGAGGATGGTTTACCGATGGTGATGGTGGTTGAGGAGGATTTTGAGGAGGGTGTAAAGGTGACGATGGTTGTTGAGGGTTTTGCAATAGGTGTGATTTTGATATGATATAAATAAAAGAAAATAAAAAATCAATATCTATGTAACCTAATTTGATTACAAATGCAAAAAAAAAAAACAATAACAAAACAATAAAACATACCTTTGTTACAGGGCGCCATTGCTTGAAAATATGGAAATTATAGAAGAAATGTTGTTTTCTTCAGAGCACGATCGGTTTTACTATTTTTCCCTCATTCACTATGTTTCTCTGCGGTTTAGGCATTAGAAATGGCCTAAGTTGCGGGCTTTCAAAAATATATTATGTTTCTAATAACCCGATCGGGTTCTGAGATAGATTGAGTTTTTTAATAATATTTTCTAGGCTTGGTAACCCGATTGGGGTATATGAAATTTGAATTTTTTTAAAAGATGAGTTCACTTTTTTGACGCACAACTTGGTGCACATACCCCAAAACTTTATTAAAATCATAATCAAACGATCAAATATGGTCTTATTGCGATTCAAATGACCCATCATGGTCTTTTTTGTCTTTCATTCCCGCTAGGATCTATCAATGACCCTAGTGTTCCTCTAGGCCCTTTATGCTTGGCCTTGGTGCTCCTGCACCACTCTATCTCCCCTAGGATCCATTAGTGACCCAAGTGTACCTTCATGTCCTTGGTGTTTTGCACCAAATAAGCTTTAGACCAAGCCATGAGTTTATGAGCATGAAATTTTGGCTGGTTTTCTTTACCATTTTTCTTTCAAATAATCATTTACAAGGCATAAAATCATTAGATAGGCATATATTTCATTTTAATATCAATGATAAAGGCCCCCTTTTTATTTTTTTTACATCTTATCAACATTTTAATTTCCCAAACTATAAACAAAGGTCCTTATAATGCTTGTAAGCAACTTTGGAGGACCTAGGGCACAATGATAAGCCACACACACATAGATACACATGTACACACACAAAAAAAACATATACAACCTTCACCTATATATAAGAGTTGATTAGAGAAGGTATATGCACAGGTGATGAACATGCAGATTTTCCTAAGCACTACTAGGAGGTTACCCTACAACAAATGTACTATTGTGAAAATCATCACAAGTATATTTGTTGTAGGATCAAGCTCCCAGTAGTGCTTGGTCAAATCTGCATGTATTTTAGATGTGCATATACATTCTCTGATCAACTCTTATATGCACAGGTGAAGTTTGTATATGCACAGGTGAAGGCTAATCAACTCCAATCTCCTATTTGTATCTATATGTTATCAAAGCAGCTCCATTGAGAATCTTGTCTACTTGAGACATTTGAATTGTTAAAGAAATTGACATTTGAAATGTAGGTACCCCCCTCAGCACATCAATGACCTCTTGGATCGTCTCCGCAATGTACAATACTTCACTAAGATTAACCTCAAGTTAGGATACCAAGTTAAGGAATTTGGTGAATATTTGCTTCTATGAAGGAATTTGGGTTGGAAGGCATTGGGAAAAGAACCAATAGATTGGTTAACCCCTGATGCACTTTTTCTATATAGTGTGTATAATATATATGATATTTTATTTTGAATTACAAACTAGTATATTATCTGAATATCTTTCTTTCTTGCCACAATAGGACTAAGTTTGAGGTGGAAGAATACAATAGCAGAAGTATTTCAATTTGGTATACTATACTAAAACATCATTTCATAACTAACTTTTCAATTTCTATATATAATTAGGTCTAATAATATTTGTGTACTTTCAACATCATTTTTCTTAGTTTCTGAAGGTTATAGACTGAAGTTTCCATGAACCAATTTTTTTTCTTGTGAAGAAGGATCATGTCAAATAATCTAAGTGAAGAAAAAAATGGGGAGACAATCACTAGATTGTGGTCTAACTTCAAATGAAACGACGATGGAAAATGTTATTTCCCCTGCAAAATTTGTAAAGGCTTAAACACTAGAAGATTGCTAATAAAAATAGCTAAGAGACATTGTAGAGAGAATGGTCACATTGAAGGGGGGTTTGATTATCATCCATTGGTAAGTTTTTCAATATATTTTTTTAACAATTAATATACATATTATCATGGTTTATTTGTGTTCATCATTTTTATATAGGTCGACCTCCCCAGGGCACTACATGATATGGACCATGGATGTGTGAGTATGGAGAACATGGTTTTGGAAGTGGAGGATCATGGAGGTGTGAATATTGAAGCTGAAGATTATGATCCCATGGAAGATTATGATCATGCACCAGATAACACATTTGAAGATGATGGTACTAATACATTGATCCATGACACATTTGGTATTGGCATAGCTGATGATGACTATCAGGATGACGTTGATGTCATCCATGATATACCTCTACTTGAGAAGGCAGACATGACCCTTTACGATGGCTCCCAGACAAATCTTCTCTCTAATCTATTTTTGTTGTTGAACTTGAAGGTTATGAATGGTTTATCCAACATAAAAATGTCACATATGCTAAGGTATGTCATATATGTCATTATAGTAAAGAAAGGGTGAAACATGTACCACAAATATTTTTAATATTAACAACTTATATTTTTTGCGGTAGATTGATAGGTGAGATTTTGTTACCACCATCGAATATTCTCCCTCTCTCATACCAAGAATTATGTGCCACTCTGAAAGATATTGGAATGGAGTATCAAGCAATAGATGCTTGTCCCAATGATCATATTATTTATCATAAATAACACAAATTTGCAATAGAATGCCCTGAATGTCATACGAGTAGATATTGAGAAGATTAAATAACAAAAAAGGCGCCTCGCAAGGTTCTTCATTACATCCCCATTATTCCATGTTTACAAAGATTTTTTAGGTGTAGTAGCTTGGCACAATTTATGGATTATCATGCAGACAATAGGAGTCGAGATGAAATTATCTGAATGCCTATGAATGGTTTGACATTTAAATGCATAGAGGAAAAGTGACCACACTTTATCGAAGAACCTCGAAATCTCAAGCTTTCTTTGGTAGCGGACAGTGTCAATTTATTTGGAGAGATGAGATCTATTTACTCTATTTGCCCTATATTTTAGATCCATAAAGAAGATATGAAATATTAGAAGAGAAGAATTCCTCATCTAATGTGTGAAATGAAAAAGTGTCTACGATCAAATTTTTTCAATGCACAAGAACACTACCTCATACACCAAGTTGAGGAGATTGAATTGTGTGGACCTATACACACTCGGTCAATGTGGATGGTTGAGAGCCACATGAAATTTTTTAAGGCTACAGTTCAATAAAGAGTACGCCCTAGGGGTTCTATGGTGGAGGGATATATGGTATGGTAGACTATGGTGTACGTTACTGAATATCTCCCTAAGCTTGAAACAAAGATCCATATAGATTGCATTTGGGATCTCGACACCATTAGAAAAGTCAAAGGGGAGTACTTGGTGGGGAAAGATAGATTGAGGAAAGTGAGAGGTAAGAAATTATAAGATTTTATTGTAGTTAATTAATTCTTAAACTTCAAAATTAATTGGTTGTAAGTCATCTATTTATTTTTTGTACAGTTGCTCGAGAGTGGGATGCAATACATTTGTATATTGCAAACAATCAAGATTGGATGAAGGTACAGATTGAATGATGTCATCATTTTGGTCCCATATTAACATGGGAAGATGTGTCTTCATTGGTTAAAGAAGCTCATCATAATTAAGATTCCAATTTTACGCAAAGGGAAATAGATTTAGCATATGGTTTAAGAGATTTTTAGGTACGTATAAAATTTCTAATCACCTGTACATTTATGAACTCCCGATGCAATAATTTTTACATGTTTGACATATTATTGCAAGTTAAACACCAAAAGGCTATGTTTTGCAATGGTCAGAAATTTCACATCAAAAAGTTGGATGACACAAAGAAAACTTGTGATTCTTGGATAAGTACAGTCTTTCAGGTGACTAATATTTCATCTAGAAATGACTTACATCCTCGAGAGGCTCAAAATCAATACTATGGAATTTTGGATGATATACTTGAGTGCGACTTTAATTCCTTCAAATTAGTTCTCTTCGTAGTCAGATGGTATAGGCTATGACTTAATCAAAATGATCCTGATAGAACTATTATTGAACATGAAAATGGATTTTCAATGATTAATACAAGGTGGTTTGAGCCAGTTGGGGATGAGACCTATGTTCTTCCAAGCCAATGTGAGCAGTATTTTACTCAGAGGTTCCACATAAAATGGGTTGGTCATTTGTTGTTGGACATGATCCAAGAGGAATTTCGATGAGGTATAATGTGATGGAAGAAGAAGATTCTAAACAAGTAAAAGATGATGTAGATGATGATCATGATTGACAGTTAGTCGGTGATGTTCCTGACACAACTTTTCTTAAAGAAGAAGAAGAAGATGACGACGATGATAATGTTATTCATGATGATGATGATGATGATGATGATGATGATGATGATGATGACATTGATGATGAAAATGACGAATATGATGACAATGATGGTGGTGGTGATGATGACGATGATGACAATGATCATGGTGATGAGTTGGATGAAGAAGAAGATCAATGAAATGAATGAAATGTACAATTATGTGATCACAGCTTAATCTATTTAATATTTATTTCTTGATAGAAATGTATAGTTATGTGGTCAATGCTTAATCTATTTAATATTTATTTCTTGATATAAATGTATAGTTATGCGATCAATGCTTAATATAATTAATTCATGATGTAACTTTTAATGTTTTTAGTTCATATGGGATGCTTATGGTTTTTAATGTAATTACTATGTAATTTTGAGTATATGTATCATGAATTTTCTAGCTAACATAAGATAATTGAATTACATATGCAGGAACTCGAACCCCTTTAATGAGCATCCCACACAGTCTCATGGATCGCCAGGTATAAGTCAATAAACCCTATAGAGATTAATGTCTATTATAATTTGAAAAATATCTCACATTATTACTTTCTATCTCTCTTATTTGATGGAGTGCAGGTAGAAAAAAATAGGTATTTGTTAGATGTGTCTTCCTCGAGCGAAGGAAATAGAGGAATGGAAGATGAAAATGAGACATGTAGTATGTCTAAATTAGGGAGATCAACTAGAGGTCAAAATAATAAAAGGAAATTCAATAAACATATGAAATTTTCCTTTCTCAAGGGGGTCATGTTCTTATGATGATGAGAGGAAAGATGACATCGAGGTGCCCTTTAGGTACCAACATCTATAGAAACAATGGGTCCCCAAGGAACTTCCTCCAATAAACATTGATTTTAGTGTTAAATACAAGATACATCACATATCATCATCATCATTACATGGTTTGGGCCTATTTTCCATGGATGGCATAAAGGTCTCTTACAAAAATGTTGGCAAATTAATGGAGTATGTTGGACCTTGTTACGATTACAAAAGTTGGATGCAGATTGTTCGATATAAAAAAAGTATGTGTAGGTATGCACTCTCAGAAAATTATATTCAACCAAAAGATAATGAACAAAGTAAAAGAGTAGCTATATACATTTATGAAAGGCCAAAAGCATCAGGTAATATTGTAGGTTTTATAAATAGTACGTGACCTGTGTCAACTATCAAGAAACCCAATTGCATATTTGAGGCGCACAAGGGAAATAATGTATTTGTATGTGTGATAAAATCAATATGTGCAGGGGAAGAGTTTCTTATTGATTACAATTTGAATCACATAGATAAAAATAATGTCACTATCATGGGGGTGCATGTATGTGATATGTACCATTAAATAATTGAGCTTTTTTGCTAACATTTTTATATTTGATTTCTTTTGTAATGTTGAATCTAATCCTTCTAGGAAAGGAAATTCATCCAAAGAAACTACTACAAACAAGCCCTCCAAAACCAGCCACATATAGAGAGTCTCCTCACCATCCACCCCATCTCCATCATCATCTTCTAATGAAATTTATTAATCTAGTCATTTCTAATGAAATTTATTAATCTAGTCCTTTCTAATTATTGGTTGACTTTAAATAATAACACAGGGCCACAATATGGAGTAGTCACATAGAGGGGACAGTGATGATCCTCTAGGGACTTCTTCTTTCCAGAATGTAAACCTCTTTGTTATTGTACTAAAAATTAGATAGAATCAAAATGTTAAATAGTGTTTTCTATTATGTTCTTTTCATCACTATTTTGGAGTAATATTACTAGTGCTAGTAATATTGTTGTCACAGACAGGTGGTCATTAGAGAAAGGGAAAGGATCCCACAGTCCCTCAGGAGGATTCCTTTGATGAGGACCTAGATGTTGATTTTTCAACTTGTGATGAACTGACCACTGCAGTAAAAAAGTGCCTCCAAAGAATTGGAAAAATATTGTCTCAAATGTCATCTATATACCCTCTGATTCTTGAGTCACAAAAGAGGGCGACTAAATTTATGCACTGAGATCAAAATTTTAGAGTAAGTATTAATGCAGTTTTTAATTATAACAAAAGTTCAATAATAGTTTTTATGTTATACTAGTCTTTTATGTCATTAAAAAATAAGCAGATGTGTTGTTTTTACAGTTTTTTTGTATAAATTTGAACCTCATGGCCATGATGCGGGTACTGCAGGTGGTTCAAGTAGGTTGCATGTTCGACTATATTTTTTTTATGTTATAACAATATTGTCCATTCTAGTCCATGCTTTTATTATTCTCTAATGATCTTATTCTCCAGCACCTATCAATGATCATAGGTTATCGCTACCCTAGATAAGGACTTGACCAGATGTACTGCTACCTGCAATGTCGACAACATGCAGCATGGCAACAGATGCCATGACACCACCTACTAGTACACATATTTAATTTTCTCTCATTATTTAAATTTATTTCCCTTGAATTATTCTTTCTTGGAGGCACTTCTTAATGAATTTAATTTATGCAACAGGAGATGCATCATATGATGACGATTTTCCTAGATGTACTTGTATTCCTAGTACAAGAACAGTGAAGGATTGTATATTGCTTGTGAGTGACAAAGAAGGAGTTCCCTTGAAAGTAGCCAAACTTCCAGGTACTTTAAAGATTGGACCTTTATTTTAATAGACAATCATATGTTAATTACACATTGTTGGGTGATATCAGATTTGGGTACTATTTATGTTGTTGATATTCATGTTTTGTCACTGATGTCAACATATGTTTCTATGGAGAGAACAAACTGGTTATGATAACTGACAGAAGTGTACGGACATTGTACAGATGATTCAAAATGATCGAAGACAATGATATGAAGAAGGATTTGTGATGACCTTATTCCTAAGGTCACTTGGCTTAATATTTCGTATTGGTGATGTTACAGATGTTTTAGTGAGGACTGGTTTCTAGACTGTGACAATAATGCTTGACAGAGAAGGTATCTATGTTTTGGGTATATCCTACAGGCGAAGATGTTTCATGAGATGCAAGATTAAGAGATGACAGAGGACACATTAAGGAATGTTTTTTTTATGGATAGTTGTGAGAGTATTGGTGACGTCAACTATGGCGTGTATTCTGGAGGAGACCTATTTGGTGGCCGACTTCAGCTATATAGCGTGTATTATGGATTATGAGCATGGATTGTGGATCTTGGAGTATATCTTATGTATTGTAATTGATGTTTAATTTTTTAGATACCGTGTGTATCTTAGCAAGGGGTTAAATAATTATTTATATATTGGAAATCCTTAAGTGGCCGACTTAGTCAATTATTGGTATATTGGGAAAGCTTAATTCATCGACTTAATCAATTATTGCAATAGGGTATATATGAGAGATATTTTATTTTGAAAATATGTGGTAGAGATTGAAAAGGCAGAGAAGTGTGAAAGTTGCAAGGCTTGTTTTTCTACTGGATGTAGAGAAGAGTTTGTGATAAGAATACTTTATTGGAATTGACAAAGCAATAATAGTTTCTATCAGACAATTCATTGGATTGCATATTTTCTATATACACTTTCTCGGATTGTAAATCCTTCAAGGTGGCCTTAACCTTCTTTGGACAGTGTGCCTGGGTAGTGAGCGCATTGTTACTCTTGACTCCTAACAAGGTATGTCCTTTAACATGGACTATGTACTGTAATGTTGTAATAAGCTCCTAAAAGGGCTAAATATTTTAACAGGGATACTATACTCTCAGTACATCAATTATGGGTGCTAATTCCCACTGGGATTTTACCTTTAACAGTGTTTCCTTGAAAAAAACTATTGTGTTATTGTGTTGGCATTTACTGTGTTATCATTTGCATTGAATTTTTTGTTTATAAAGTTTAAAGTTTAATATTTTGTATCACAACTGATTCACCCCCCCCTCTCAATTGTGCTTGTGGACTATTATTCCTAACAATTGGCATCAAAGCTACTGGTCCTTAGAGAGAAATTTTAGTAGCTTGAGGTGATCCCAAAGATGACTTACTACATGAAGGATAGTCTAAAATTTGATCCTAAAAACTTTGACAGTTGGAAGAACAAGATGAGAACACATTTGCTATGTTTGGGAATTGACTACTAGATGATCATGAAAAAGAAGGAATAGATAGAGAATGGGGATTAATTGGAGAAGGCTACTAAAGATGATAAGAAGCTATTTCATGTAATATGGTCACAAGGGAATCATTAATCAGTGCACTTTCTGAAGGTGAATTCATAGAGGTAAAAAACTTGGGTTCTGCACATGAAATTTGGAAAAGATTGAAAGCACTATATATAGGAGATAAATTTACTAAATAGGAAAAGCTAAAAAACTAGAAGACAAAGATGGAATCAATGAAGATGAGAGATGATGAGAACATTAGGGCATATGCATAGATAATTACTTAAGTGGTTACTAGCATCAGAAACTTTAGAGGTACTTACAGTGAGGAAGAAGTGATTGCAAATATACTCAAATATTTGACACCTATATAAAAAACTAAAGTACAAGCTATAGAGGAGATTATACCTTTGACACCAAAGTTCACTAGAGAGGTGTTGATTGGGAAGCTAACTACTTTTGAGGTTGCATAGCTAGGAGATTCTTTACCTAAATTAGAGTCAGCATTCAAGGCGACTGTCCATAGAAACAAAAAGACCTTATCTGGGATGGAAAACACCAACAATGGTGACTTGAGAGAAGAGATTGGAGAATATTCTGATGAATGGGAACATATATAGGAGGAAGAGAGAAAGAGAGATGAAGTGGTAGCCCTGATTACTAGAAGAGAAAAGAGAGGTAAGGGTAAATTTTAAGGCAAATTACCTTTGAAATGTTTTTCATGTAACAAGATTGGTCTTTTTGCATCTTGATGTCCTACAAGGGTTCCAAAGCATAAACCTAAGTTTTACAAATATAAGCATTCAAAAGAAAAATAATGTTATTATGCTAGTGAAGGTGTATCTGATGATGATGTAGACTATGATGAAATTGGATTTATTCCTATTAATATGATGAACCTATACATGAAGAAAAAACCTTAGTATACCATGTTGAAAAGAAATCTGAATGGATTATAGATAGTGGTTGTTCACATCATATCACTGGAGATAAAAATAAGTTTTTTAGTCTGAAAATATATGATGGTTGTTTTGTTAGATTTGGTGACAATACTTCTAAGATTATCATTGGAGTTGGATCTATTTCTATGGATGGAAAGACTTATAATGAAAATGTACTACTTGTTGATGGACTCAAGCATAATCTTTTGAGTGTTGGGAAGTTAGTAGACAGAGGTTATCAATTGAAATTTGTTGATGGGAAATGTTCTATCAGAAGTAAATCAAGAGAATTGATCACATATGGTACTAAATCTAGAGGTAATGTATTTGAATTGAATACATCTAAAGCTTCTTTTTTTATTGCGAAGGCTGATGACAGTTTGTTATCGCATAGAAGATTTTTTCATGTTAACTTTGATAACATTGTGAAGGCATGTATGAAAAATGTTGTAAGAGATCTACCTAAGATTATGAAACAATCTAACACTATGTGTAGAGAGTGTGTTATGGGGAAGCAGACTAGAATCAGTTCTAAAAGAAAATCTTATTCAGCAAAAGGGAAGTTGGATTTGGTACATACAGATCTGTGTGGTCCTACAAGAACAAGATCTTATTATGGTGAAAAGTACTTTATACTTTTTGTTGATGAATTTTCTAGAATGATGTGGGTTACATATTTGAGAGACAAATATGATGCATTTGACAAATTCAAGTTATTCAAAGAAAAATTTGAGAATGAATTTGGTTTAAAGATAATTTTTTTGAGATCAAATAGAGGTGGTGAGTTTACATCAGATTTATTTAATTCCTACTGTGAAGAGCATGGAGTATTTAGACAGATATCTGCACCTAGGAAACCACAACAGAATGGGATAGCAAAGTGAAGAAACAAAACAATATTAGATGTTGCAAGAACTATGCTACTCGAAGGAAATGTATCACATGTTCATTAGAGAGAAGTTGTTGGTACTGCTATGTACACCTTGAAAAAAATTCAGCTTAGAGAAGGTACACGTAAGACTCCTTATGAATTATGGTTTGATCATACACCTACTATGAAATATTTCAAAATATTTGGTAGTAAATGTTATGTCAAAAGAGATGATGAGATAGGGAAGTTTGATGCTAGAAGTGATGAAGGTATTTTCCTTGGTTATTCTACTAAGAGCAAAGCATATAAATTTTTCAATCTGAGATTGAGAAATTTCATTGAAAGCACTAATGTGAGGATAGATGAAAAGTTTCAGATTCAGGAAAGAATGTATGATTGTGGTTAGATTTTAGAGATAAAAGAGGTCACTACTAAACCTAAAAAACCTTTGATGGTTGATAATGAGATTGAAGATTAATTAATTGAGCTTACTAAGACTCCTAAGATTCTGAGGTATGTTAAGAAGAACCATCCCGAAGATCAAATAATTGGTGATGCAAGTAAAGGTATGATGACTAGATCTAAAGTTAGAGATGAAATTTGTTTGATTTCTCAAGTTGAACCAAAAAATACTGATGAAGCATGTAGAGATGAATCTTGGACTAAATCTATGCAAGAAGAACTTGAAAATATAAATAAAAACAAAACTTGGGAATTGGTTCCAAGACCCAAGAACAAAAATGTGATAGGAAATAAATGGGTTTTTAGAAACAAGATGGATGAGGAAGGAACAGTGGTAAGAAACAAGGCTAGATTGGTTTGTAAAGGCTACACACAACAAGAAGGCATAGACTTTGAAGAAACATTTGCTCATGTTGCTAGGCCAGAAGCTGTGAGATTATTTCTTTCTTATGTTGCACATGAAGACTTTAAATTATATTAGATGGATGTGAAATCAGCATTCTTGAATGGACATTTAGAAGAAGAAGTATACAGAGAGAAACTTGATGGATTTCCTTTGATAGAAAATGAAGAAATGGTTTGTAATTTGAAGAAAGCATTGTATGGACTGAAACAAGCACCGAGAGCAAGGTATGCAAGATTGGACAAGTATTTACTTTGTCTTGGTTTCAAAAAAGGTAATGCAGACAATAATTTATATTTAAGAACTGATGAAGATGGAATCTTAATCATAGAAGTTTTTGTTGATGATATCATTTTTGGAGGCAATGATAAGATAAGTAAGAAGTTCTCTAAAGAAATGGAAAGTGAATTTGAAATGTCAATGATTGGTGAGATGAAATTTTTTCTTAGCTTGCAAATTAATCAGAGTAAGAATGGTATTTTTATATCTCAGACCAAGTATCTTAAGGAAATGTTGAAGAAGTTTGGAATGGAAGACTGTAAACATGTTGGGACACCCATGGTGATGGGATACAAACTGACTAATAATGATGAGACTCAAAGTGTTTTTCAGACAAAGTACAGATCAATGATTGGTGGTCTACAATATCTAACTCACACTAGACCAGATATTTTCAATGCAGTTGGAATGGTGGAAAGATATCAAGCAGATCCTAAAGAGACACACCTTGCTTCTGTGAAAGGAATTTTTTGATACTTGAAAGGAATAATAGAATATGGATTGTGGTAAGAAAATCAGATGATTTTATTTTACAAGATATTACTGATGTTGATTGGGAAGGTAATGTGGATGATAGAAAGAGTACAAGTGGTGGAGCATTTTTCCTTGGGAAAAGGTTGGTTTCTTGGTTAAGTAAGAAGAAAGACTATATTGCTCAATCTACTATTGAATCAGAGTATGTTGCTACTACAATAAATTGTACACAAGTTATTTGGATGAAATAAATGTTGAAGGACATTGGAATAATTTTTTATGAGCCAGTGGTTATCCACTGTGATAACACTAGCATAGTAAATATGTCAAAGAATCCAGTAATGAATTCAAAGACTAAAAATATTTCTATTAAGTATCATTTATTAAGGGAGAAGGTAGCAGAGAAAGAGATTAGACTGGAGTATATTAGCACAAAAGAACAAATAGAAGATATATTTACAAAACCTTTGCCAAAAGATGCTTTTGAATATCTCAGAAGCATGCTTGGGGTGAGAACCCCTCCTAGTGGTAATTAATTGATCTAGACATGCATCAGTATAGTGGCTTTCAAAGATATATCATTGTCTGGACTTGATGTATGGATCTACTCCTCAGGGGGAGTGATTGTAGGAACTCTATGGAGCATATTTGGGTAATTTTGCACCTGGCTGTTAGACATGAAGATTTGAAAAAGATACACCTTACAGAATATTACATATGAGTTATGGAACCCTTTGCCATTGTTGCCTAAGGGGGAAATATTCTATGTGAAAATCCCTACTATTTTGGGGAGATTTGTGTTGAGGATATTGAGAAGATTGTATTGAGATAGTGTACTTTTTGGGTTGATGGATTTTCCCATATGTTTTCATCAATGCCAAAGGGGGAGATTTTTGGATGATATCAGATTTGGGTACTATTTATGCTATTGATATTCATGTTTTGTCCCTGGTGTCAACATATGTTTCTATGGAGAGAACAGACTGGTTATAATAATTGACAGAAGTGTACACACTATACGAATGATTTAGAATGATCAAAGACAAGGATATGAAGAAGGATGTGTGATGACCTTATTCCTAAGGTCATTTGGCTTAAAATTTCATGTTGGTGATGTTACAGATGTTTTAGTGAAGATTGGTTTCTGGACTATGACAGTAATGCTTGACAGAGTAGGTCTTTGTGTTTTGGGTATATCTTATAGGCGAAGATGTTTTAGGGGATGCGAGCTTAAGGGATGATAGAGGACACATTGAGGAATTTTTTCTATTGATCGATAGTTGTGAGAGTATTGGTGACGTTAGTTGTGGCGTGTATTCTGGAGGAGACCTATTTGGTGGCCGACTTCAGATATGTAGCATGTATTATGGATTGTGAGTGTGCATTTTGGATCTTGGAGTATATATGATGTATTGTAATTGATGTTTACTTGTTTTAGATACCGTGTGTATCTTAGCAAGGGGTTAAATAATTATTTGTATATTAGAAAGCCTTAAGTGGTCGACCTAGTTAATTATTTGTATATTGGGAAAGCTTAATTGGCTGACCTAATTAATTATTGTAATAGGGTATATATGAGAGATCTTTTCTTTTGAAAAGATGCGGTAGAGATTGAAAAGGAAGAGAAGTGTGAAAGTTGCAAGGCTTGTTTGGCTGGTGGATGTAGAGAAAAGCTTGTGATAAGAATAATTCATTGGAACTGACCAAGCAAAGACAGTTGCTATCAGACAGTTCACTGTATTGTATATTTTCTATATACACTTGTTCAGATTGTAAATTCTTGAGGATGACCTTAACCTTCTTTGGGCAGTGAACCCACGGTTACTCTTAACTCCTAACAGGGTTTTTCCTTTAATAGGGACCATGTATTGTAATGTTGTAATAAGCTCCTAACAAGGCTAAATATTTTAACATGGATACTATACTCTCATTACATCATTTGTGGGTGCTAATTCCCACCAAGGTTTTACCTTTAACAAGGTTTCCTCGACAACAAGTATTGTGTTATTTTGTTGGCATTTACTGTGTTATCATTTGCATTGAAGTTTTGGTTTGTAAAGTTTAAATTTTAATATTCTATATCACAAATAATTGACCCCCCCCCTCTCAGTTGTGCTTGTGGATTGTTATTCCTAACTATATCCTTCAACTAATGATCTCATGATTATTTTGTAGGGAATGATGTTTTTTATGATAAACTTAATGACGAGTGTTTGTGGATATTCAGGTCCACCCTCCATAAATGGTGGAACATCATAACCAAACTAAACACCCAATCCACTATTTTGATTTCATATCATTGCTAGGATAGTTTTCCTTTCATCCATTTCTTGAACTATATTAAAGGTAAGTTCAATTCATTTATGAATCTAACAATGTTTTTTTCTTAAAAGGTGGAATGTCCAAGATAAAAAGTTAAAGGATGATCTCATAAAGAGTATGAAAATTTTATTTAGACCTTGTGCATTTGAGAAAAATAGGCTCCTTGATAAAGTCGGGTTATGGTTGAAGTATATTAGGGACCAGTACAAGAGTACATTAAAAAACAACCAGAAGTACGAGCATTCCTCTGCATTCCTAATTTAGAGTAGCAAAATATTATTTTGCATGCGAAGGAGAGAAGCAAAAGAAAAAAGGAAATACACCACCAGACAATAAAAGAAGGTATGTGATACTGTTAAGAATGTAATTATGTACTAAATACTCTTTATATTTATATGAACTAACATATTTCAAACTTTTCATAGATTTCCTGACACATCAAAGGCAACAAAGGAAAGACTAGAAAAGCAAGGGAAACACAAGCTCAGCTCTGGTGGTTATTCAAAACTTGATGCACGAGTTATAAGTCTTAGTAAATGAAAAACCGTATGTAAATATTTATAATTTTCAATCAATTTTGTTTTAATGTAACAATGAAATAAAAATTCATGATACCAATAAAAAATGAAGGGCATAGAGTTCAATACAAGTCTCTCAAAAAATTACAAGAGAATTGGCTTTCGACAAGGCTATAGAGCCATGGTTGAACGAATACAAGAAATAAGTGCACAAGGTTCTACTGATGGATCCATTTTGGTAATTAAGCTAAATGATGATTTTTTCAAATTGAAAAATTTACCAATTAGTTTATTTGATGTTAAGTTCCAACATAAAGTGAGTATATTTGTTTTAAGTAAGCAAACAATGATAAAAATGCGTATGAAATTGGAATGCAGCCTGCCAATTCTGGTACACCACATGTGCATGATGAAGCTGGTTCGGGTGTACATCACAGTGATAGAGGTATACATTTTCTATTCAAATTATTATATGTAATTATTAAAACAAGTAAACATCTTAAATTTATTGGTGTAGTAATACAAATTTAATTGCAATAGGTGTTTGGATTAATGTAACATTTTGTATTGTAGGTGTAGAGGATGTAGAGGTTGGTGTTCATGACCACATTGAGGTTGAGGCCATACAAAATGATCTGGAAGTTATTGATGTGACTAGATTAGGTAAAGAGCACCATGGTTATGTTATTTAAAGTAATAAAATAATTGTAACAAATTATAATAAAAAAAATTAATTTAACCCTTTTATTTGTTATTGTAGAGGACCCCTCTTTGCATCAACAAAGAACTATGCATGCATTGAGATCTGGAGAAGAGGGTAGAATAACTAATGAGAGGGGAGATGATCATGATGACACTGATGCTCCTCTTCAAGATTTCTTAAAATTGAGAAATTTAGAAAAAGAAAAAATAAAAAAAGAAATGATTGTCATCTATGCATCTTAATTGATAATGATTGATTTTTATGTAACAAGAACTTTAATTATGTCCTATTGAATGTTCATAAATTATATAATGTGTTAAGATTCTATTTATCCAAGATTCTGTAACCCATAAACTTTCCACTTCTTCCTAATTTTGTATATACTTTTCCCCTCTTTTATATTCCATTTGCAACTACATTTTGAATTATCTAGCTAAGTTATTAATATGGATAATCGTTATCCTCATGAATCTCAATTTTTAGGGATCTTATGTTGTGCATCAAGTTGTGTAGAGATTTATGGAGGTGTAAGAATTGATGGGGCAAGATAAATACAATATAGAAATGAGGAAGAGAAGCTCAGGTATGTGACAAAATGTTATGATTGTTATTTGAATATTAAGGCAGGCTATTGTTTAAAGTTATTTCATTTCCTTCTTGTATTATAGAACCTGTTTATTACTAGTTACTACCCTTCCCTTACCCTACATATTGAATTTCTTAGTTTTAAAAGTTGTTAGATATATTTTCTTAATCTGAAAGTTGATCTTTCACTCACCAAGGCTCTGATACCCTGTTAATATATTCAAATTTTAGAGGGAAATGATAATCTATAGATGGACTTTTTAAAACTAAGATTTAGACCCTATCAAAATATAAATAAATGAAGGAATTGATAATACTCAGTTTTCTCCTTGATAATGCCTTCAAGTTGATATAATTCAACCTTTAAGTCTGTTAGCACTGTATCAAAAAAATTTTGAATCCCTTGGTCTTATCATTTTCCCAGGCTTTCTTGTTTTCAAAATCTTGGTTTTACCGCTCAAAATGAGTCAATCACTTTTTGAAGTCATATGTCATCTTTAGTCGCTTTGTCGCATCAGTTTTATCATAAGGTTTTTAAGTTGTGCGAGTAGGCGATGAGCTGTTAATGAAAAGGTTAATCGCGCAGTCACGAGCTGTTTGAGTCAAGTTTCAGTATGCCTGCGAGTGGGCGACGAGTAATAAAATTATGTATCACACAATCGCGATGAGCCCAAGTTAAGTAATCATCTGTCTGCGAGTGAGCGGGTCTTATGTTTGTAGAGGTTAATCGCACAGTCGCGAGCTATTTTTGAAGTTAACTTGAAGGTTAGCGAGTCAGCGACGAGCTAAGGTCATGTCTATCGCGTAGTCGCTGGAAATTTGTGCTGTATATTTTATGCTCCGCGACCGAGTGAGTATTGTTGAAACATAAGCGGTCGCACAGTCACATCAAACTCATATCAATGTTTTGAGTTGCGTGAGAGTGCGACGAGGTCATGTCATGTAGTTATCGCTTACTCGCATAGGTTTAACTCATGTTGTTTTATGCAGAGCGAGTGCACGACCAAGATATAAAACAAGGAGATGAGATGTGCATCGCCCAATCGCACAAGTACTTATCAAGTTCTGTGATAGTCCGCGACCGAGCGACTAAGAACCCATTTAAATGCCTCGCTCAGTCGCTGAAGCTTTGAGGTAATGAAAGATCAGCTCACGAGCATGCGACGAGTAGAGAAAGAATGATTTCGCGCACTCGCTAGTCAATGCAGATGATCAAAAAAGAGCTCGCGAGTGAGTGACAAGGAAAAAAGTGAAGCATTCGCACACTTGCGATATGAAATGAAATGAAAGTTTGGAGCCCGCGAGCGTGCGACGAGCCAAAGGAGAAGGTCATCACTCAGTCGCCAAGCAGAAGAGAAGAAAGAAAAATAGCTCGCGACTGGGTGACTAAGGTGAAATATTGAGCAATCACGCACTGACAGTCTAAAATGAATTAAAGTTTCTGAGCTCGCGAATCTGCGACTGAGTAAAAAACTATTGCATCGCTCACTCGCGCGCTGAATAAAAGCAGAAATAAAAGGAGAGCGAGTGAGCAATTGGACAGAGTATGAGTTAAAGAAGATGAATGTCGCTTAGTCACTCAGTCACCAAGGGCAAAAGGAAATCAACTTGCGGGTATGCGACGAGCAGAAGAGAGAAAAGCATCGCTCAGTCGCCCAAATCAAAATGTGCATTTTAAAAGGTTCGCGAGTGTGTGATTGAGTAAAAAATGAAAGAAAAGATGCATTCTCGCTCAGTCGCCCAGATTCAGATAACATAAAAGATGAATTCGCGAGAGTGTGATAAGAAACAAAAGAAAGAATCGCTCACTCGCGGGAAATGAAAAGCCAAAGCATGATGAACAGCGAGTACGCGA
>MU224906.1:3143091-3157994 GCA_018584345.1 Thuja plicata
GAGCTCAAAGTGCAGAAGGTTTCAAAACCTTGTTTCTGTTATTCTATTCTATGTTGAATCAGTGTTAGGGATAAATAGAGTGAACCCTCAGAGGGTATTTTTATATCAGCAAGAAAAGGAACCAACAAAGTCTACTTTAAATTGTCCTTCAAATCTGCTATGAATTGTGCTTCTAGGTCTGCTATATTTTGACCTCCAAGTCTGCTAACATTTGACCTCCAACTCTGCTACAATTTGATTTCCAAGTCTACTATAAATTGATCTCCAAGTCTTCTATAAGTCTACGATTATGGTGTTAATTTCAGCAGTCACGTTATGTTTTCTGTGTTGCTAAATTTGCATTCTCTATATCATATATATGTGTGTGTGTGTGTGTGTGTGTGTGTGTGTGTGTGTGTGTGTGTGTGTGTGTGTGTGGCAAGGAGGTGATTTAACACCAAGACAAGGTAGCCAACTTGCATATGCAAGTCGGTCCTTTTCATTAATTATAATATTAAACAATCTTGCCAATATAATATAAAGTCGTCCCTCTAGGACAATATAGGAAATATTTTATAGAGTTTAATACAATAATTATGAGATGTATTATTTATTATGAATCTCAGCATATTGATCTTTCTGAGAAGGCCACAAATATTAACATATTTAAAATCCTCAAAGACATTCTTTTTTTTTTTGGCAAAAATGGACAAGTCCATTATAATTTTATTAATAGAACTACTTCGGAAAGGCTCTAGGAGGAAAGAAGTAGTAAGAAAACCTCCCATCTTTGCCAACATAATCAGAAAAGATACAAGACTGAGTCAAAAATTTTGACACCTTACAAACATGTGAGAAGAAACAAGGTGAAAATCCCATAATCCACATCAAACTACCCAATAAAAAACCTATCCCCATTGTACATATCGACTGCACTACTATCGTAAATGTGTAACCCCTAGAATGAAAAATTCCAGTGAAAGGGTTATCTATACATAGATAGAAATGGCCCGGTTAGGATTATCACCCGAAAACCCAAAATGAAGGAAACCCAAAAAATACCCCAAAAAAATAATAATAGTGACCAAATAGCATATCAACCCCTGGGCTTAAACAAGCCATGGCAGTGGCAGGGACACCTACAAATGTGTCAAGATGACATAGAATTTGGAGTGGCCAACTGAGAGTTTGTAGGAGCATGGTTGTGTGGTGGGGGGAGCATCCACTACCTCATCTTGCAAGAATGCCATAATAGTTGTCATGCTATCAAAAAGGGTGTATGCATCCGCCAGTGTAGATGTTGGGATAAACTCGACCAGGTTCATCGTGCTCTGCCTGAAGGAAGCTGAATCTTTGTTTATCATGCCAAGCTTGAAAGCACCGTACAACTTGACATAAGCTATATCCTTATCCATCCTGCTAGCTGGGAAGAGGTCACCGACCCATGCTTGTGAGTCCCGGAGACCATACCCCAAAACTGCTTTGTGAATATCCTCTACCAAAGAAAAATCCTGCTTAACCACTTTTGCAGCCATCTCCATGAAGGGAATATAATCTTGTGACATATCATAGAAATTTAAAAGATAAATTGATAAAACCTGTGAATGAAAGATGTTTCTGGTGGAAGACAGGAATAGGACATTTCCCCAATAACCCTCCAAACAACATTGACAATGGTGTCTGGTAGCGGGTTGAAGATGACTCGCATATGGCAGGACATATAGTCATTGGGAGTCGGGTACTCCCAATCATGCATGGGGAGCCAAATGCATAGGTTTAAGGCCTTGTAGTCCATAGTAGCTTAGAACTATACCTAGATAAAACTACCAAGGAAAATGAGCTATGCCAGAAAGTTGAGACCAGAAGAAAATCCCAAAAGAACTGAATGACACTCGTAAAGAAGTTGTGGTTAAATAAGGGAGGCCAAGAAGAATAATGAATGAACTACCACCCATTCCCATGAGTGATGATGCATACATCAGTCTGTGATGTCTCAGCAGTCGAGTGACCGCAACCCAAAAAAACACCTCAGCAGAGAAGTGAATACACAGCACTGGCAAAGTACAAAGCCATGTGAAAAACCCATAAAAACATACTACCACACGCTGCAGGGTGACATCAAAAACCCAATTCCCCTAATGTGAAAAAAAGGATGTGTTCATTCTAAATGCGCCAAATTGGGAGGAAATCCTGAAAACAAGTGTATAATGAAGTCATGATGTGAAGCCATGTGAGGTGTGAGTAATCACTGATTAGACACGAGAGCATGTGGATTCCTCGTCGAATTAAGTTAGAGAAAAATTATCCTCCAAAGTGACTTCTTTTACCACCCATTTACGTCCCAATTCAGAATTAAGGGATCTCATAAGTGTATCATTCTCCCTTAAAAAGGAGCCACAAACCAAATTGACCCCTTTATTAGCAAGCTAATATGCCAAACCATTAGCCTCCCTATAGCAATGTGAGATTTTGAATTTCAAAAAATGTGTGAGCAGGTTCCTCTCATCCTGGAGAATATACTAAATTTCCCAGATGGGAGAGCATTGAATGGAGAGAGGCAAGGTGATGATTTGGGAGTCGCCCTCAATGTGAAGGTATTGAACACTAAGTGTTACAGCTAGAGATATGCCCATAAAAAGAGCCTAGGATTCTGCTATGTTGTTAGAACCATTAGGAATTTTTGCTTATGCTGCTTTTAACAATTTTAAATTTGAGTCACGCAAGATGAAACCTACCCCAAAAGCTCCTAGGTTTCCCTTTGAGGCCCCATCAAAGTTAAGTTTCACGAAGGGGGGATCAGGGGGTTCCCACTTAACACCCCTTTGAAGATCATCTTTACATTGTTTCCCAATAAGAACACCTTTGAATGGGATGACAATGGCAGGCCAAGAATTCATAATCCTTGAATCATGGGAGGAAAATGTGGAGGAGAGCAACTTAGAGCGGAGTGAATATGAGTTGACCATCTCTGCCATCAATTTTTCAATTGTGATACACACTTTATCCATCGAGCATTTTTCCTTTCTGAATATCTATTTGTTCCTTTCCCACCATATTGACCACGTAATAGCTGCAAGAGCAATTCTCCAAATGTGAGCGAAGAAATATTCTTTATGTAAAAGAGGCCATTGTTCAAGATTTCCAACAAGGGTTGCTGATAATGGGCCCTGCTAGCCCAATCTACCAAGAATCCAATACCAAATATCTTGGGCAAAGGTTCAATCCGCAAAGAGGTGATCCACATTTTCTTGTTTATCATCACATAGAACACACTTAAAAGAATTTGATATACCCAGCCTACATAGCCGATCACTGGTAAGATTTCTCTTAAGAATGGCCAACCAAAGGAAAGATACTACTTTTGGAAGGACAACCGAATTCCAGTAGAATTTGAAGAGGTTTGCATATGGATGTGGAGAAGAGCCAATAAGGTATTTTTATCCCAATTTAACAAAGTATCTACCCTTAGGGGCGAAAGACCAAATGAGCCTGTCAGTCTTCATATTGATATGCAAAGTATGTTGACACAGAATAGTTGAAAGTAAGTCTCTTTGATCCTGAGCAATATCAATTTGAGAGAAGTTTTTCCACACAATCTCCGCTCCAAGAGCAGCTGGGGATCGCACAAAATAATCTCTAACCTTCATCCCACATTGTTGCTGGAGGAGGATCTTGGTAGAACGAAGAATGCCCATGATAGAAGCAATGGGGGGGAGACCATTCCAAGAGTCATCCCAAAAATTTGCTTCCTCCCCAGAGTTGATGATCCAAGATAGATGTGGTAGAATGATCCTTATGCACTTCATAACAAAATCCCACATAGTTGATCCTAGAGGAGGATTCATAATAGTAAAAATGCGAGCTAGGTTCTTCCCATCCAAATATTTCAAACGGATGATCCTTACCCACAGGGAGCTTGGATTTTCATAGTACTTCCAGGAAAGTTTAGCACCGAGGCTAATGTTCCTCTCATGAATGTTATGTAATCCCACCCCTCCATCATCCTTAAGAAGTGTGATCTTATCCCATGAAACTAGTGGAATTTTTGTGACCCCGTCTAAATTACCTTTCCAAATAAAGTCCTTGAGGCTTCTTCTGATTTTGTCTATAACTACCCTAGGAGCCAACATACAGACATGTTGTAGTTTGGTATGGAAGAGAGAACTGATATGATAAGAAAAATTCTCCCTGACAGAGAAAGCCATCTGACCTTCCAAGAAGCGATCGTCTCCGATATGGATTGGAATATTTGGTCCCAAAAGGAGGCCTTGCACGTACCTTGGAAAAGGGGAATTCCCAGATACTTGTTTGGGATAAGGGAAACCTCAAAGCCCAGCAACTTTGTGATATCTCCCTGAATATTCTTAGGTAGATTGAAGAAGAAAATATGTAACTTCTTGATGTTGAGATTCTGGCCTAAGAGATCACAATATTCCCGAAGGGTATCTCTGATAACTATGGCCTCCCAAATGGAGTCATCTGCATATAAAAGTGAATCATCAGCAAATAATGTATGTGTAATAGAGAGTTGCGAGTGGTGGAGTGAAATACCTGTCAGCGAACCCTGAAGTTGTTTGAAGGAAATTAGTCTACTCAACCCTTCAGCCATGATGATGAAGAGAAAAGGGGAGAGTGAGTCCCCTTGACGAATCCCTTGGGAAGATGAAAAAAAATAACATGGAGACCCATTGATAAGAATAGAGAATTTAGCTCCTATAACACAAGCCATGATCCATTTAATCCATTTTTTGTGAAACCCCATTTTGAGCATCACTTTTTTGAGATAATCCCAGCTAACTCTGTCATATGCCTTCATCATATCCAGTTTAAGGATCATGGCTTTGAGGCTTTGAACCTTGATAGAATGTAGAATTTTGTGTTCTATGAGGGCTCCTTCCACTATATCCTTCCCTGGAACAAAACCACCCTACTATTCTGAGATGATCTTTGGTATAATTTTACCAAGGCAGACTGAAATTGATTTGGTAATAATTTTGTAAATGGTATTACACAGTGAGATTGGCCTAAAATATGAGAAGGAATCCTTATGAGCGCCCTTAGAAATTAATTTGAGAAAGGTGTTATTGAAAGGATTAAACATGCAGGAGTGCCGCCTTGATTCCTCCACTGCCTCAAAGATGTCACATTTCATAAATTCCCAGCATTTCTGAAAGAAGAGAGGAGTAAGGCCATCCGGAACTGGGGCATTGTCTTCCTTCATAGAAAAAACCAAATACTTAACCTCATCTAATGTGAAGGGGTTCATCAAAAATTTGTTATCTTCTTCAAATATCAATTCTAGAATGAAGTGGAGGTCAGGATCAATAGGCAGATCTGAGCTGACCGGGCAGCTAAGGAGGCAACTAAAGAATCAGGTAGCCTCCCCCCAGATATCCTTTTTAGCCTTTAAAGTACTATCATTCACATCCTTGATTTGGAAAATTGCATTTTTTTGCCTCTTAATTTTTTCCAAAGCATGAAAGAAAGTCGTATTTTGGTCCCCTTCAGACAACCATTACTCCCTCAATAATTCTCTCCAATAGGTCTCCTCTCTAAAAAGAATTGCTTCTAGTCTTTCTTGGATGGATTTTTTAGTATCATATACCTGTTGTGTCAATCCATTATGTATTATGTGTTCATTCCACCCATCCAATTGGCTTTGAAGATTGTTTTTTTTGCAAATATATTCCTGAAGCTAAGTTGATTCCATTCCTTAATTTTTGCCTTTATGAATGTCATCTTGTTTGCTAGTTGAAACATTTTGTAACCCTTAACCACCGGGCATTGACACCACCAAGTTTGGAGTAGCTGGAAGAACTGAGGATCCCTAAACCACATTTGTTCAAATTTAAAGTAAGACCTTGGTTTAAAATATTTGCTGCCCAATTCAATTTCCAGTGATACTGTGAAATGGTCTGAACCTGTTATAGATGAGATATTAGACTGGCAGCTACTGTTAGATATTAACCATTGTGAATTAAGAAGGAATCTATCTAGACGTACGCCCACAAAGTGAGTACCCTTCCTCTGGTTAGACCACATAATCTTTCCATTAGTATGGCAACAATCAAATAAAGCATTACCCTCCACAAAATTCTTGAAGTCTTGGGTAACCTTGTATGAGGGAGTTTCTCCCCCAATTTTGTCCATATCATCCAAGGTAGCATTAAAATCCCCCCCCAAAGATAATTTTGGAAACACCAAGTTGGGAGATTGTACTTGACAATTCATCCAACAACCTTTGTTTTTCCGCTATTGGGACTGGGCCATAAACATTGAACAAAGAAAAAGAAAGTGCAAATACTGATATTTAAACCATGACCTAGTTAGGGGAGGAAAGAATGAGAGTTATCTTGCATTTTTGAGGTTTCCAGAGAATTTCTAGGCCCCCTGACGCACCTACCGAAGGAACATGAAGGAAAGGTCATCCCTTCCATGTACTGAAAGTTTTTTCCCCCTTATCATGAGACAATTTTGTTTCTTGAAGCATGACAACATCTGCCCTGCTTATCAAGATTTTATCCTTGATAAGTCGGGCCTTGTTAGGGGCATTAATGCCCCTAACATTCCAAGATAAAATTCTCATATTTTCCTCGGAGAGCCTATTGCCCTCCTACCTGTTTGCATTTGTTTTGATATTGAGACAACAACCTCATCTTTAGATTTCCTACTGAGAGACTAGAAAGGTAACGTGGATTGGAATCTTGCAGTAATTTTGTCCTTAGTCTTCTTCCCTCTTGCAGGGCGGCCTGTAGATTTCTTTTTTGAAGAAAGGATTTTGATTTTAGAATTTTTCTCCTCAGTCTGAACAATGTTGTAGGCACAAGGAGAGACTACCTCATTAGGGACCTCCAAAGGGGCCATACGAGTAATTGGAGAATCAGGACCCCTATCCCAGTTGGCGAAGACCTCATTAACATATGCTACTCCCATTAACATCAATTCCAGTGCTCTATCAACATCTGCCTCTGAAATCCCTACAGCATCCTCCCCTAAGCCCAACTCTAGAGGACTCGGGTTTTCCTTGTTAATCATTGAGGGGGATGATAAGCTACCATTGTGGCCATTAGGCATGGTAAAAGAAGAAGTATTCAGATCTAATTCCATAAGAAAACTATGCTGGAGATTTTTCCAAGCTGAGATGATGATAGGAGGAGCTGGTCCTATTTTCCCCAAGTCATCCTCCAAAGGCCAATCAGGTTCATAGTCTAATGCAAGACCTGCTATCTTCAAATTATGCTTAAGCCACGAAGATTTGCATGGAGGGGACATATGCGGCATGCCAACAATCTTTGGGGAGGGTAGGAGTGGAACTTTGGATTTTAACAACACATCCTCAGAAGGCAAGAGAGAAGGATCAGATGATTGAGTATACTGCACCATGAGCTTCCTACCCAAATTATTTTGATCAAATATGGATTTCAGTTAAGACCCATTGGGTTGTGAAGATCTTCTGGGGTTTCTGCAACCCCCTATATTCAAGATACCCCCTATCCTAGAAACATCCTGGACAGAATCAAAGGGAATACAACCGTGTAGATTGAATTCTAATGACTGAATAGGGCTATGTTGTGAAACTTGAACCATTGTGTCAGGAGCATGTGTTGAAGAAGTCTACCAAGAATCAATAAAATTCCCTAGATCCCTATGAGAGACGTGTACCCTCGGTTGGTATTCCTAGTGTAGATGGAAAGATATGGGGAGGGGAATAACAGGGTCAACCCATGCGGCACAACATGCCGATGGAGAAGAGCACACATCCTTATAGACTCTGTTGGCACCCTTCTGGCATTTAAGTTCAAGGTGGCTGAGAGATGAACTTCTTGATAACACAAGGGAGGGGTCATCAAGAGAAGCTATTTGTTGCAAGGAGCCAAACTTTGATTCCAGAAAGATGGATTTTGACCAGATGGAATTAATATCTCTCAGAAGGACAATTCTAGGAGTAGATTTACAATTGTCTAAAGCCATCCAATCATGTTGCAAGAAGATACCAAGATTGTTAGCCATAATTTCTAGGATATCGGGTTGGCAAAAATCCAACGGAAGGGCCAGGAAGGAGATCCAAAATGGGAAAAATTTGATCTGGCATTTGCTAGGTTGAAAATTTGGATACCAGATTTGTGTATTAATACCCCACCCCTTAAAGAACCAACCCTTGAAATGATGGATCTTATCTCTACTGGAATTATCTTTAAAAATTGCTACAAAAAAACCTAGCCCTTTATCTACCATAAAAGTTGTATTGACCCCAACCCAATTCCTAGAAGCCCAATCTGAAATTTCCAAATTTGAGGGAGTATGGTTCCAAATCTTACCAATAATCCCTCGAGCCTGTAGATTGATAACTGTGTTTGATGCTATTAGTTCCGTAATGAGGACTCTATGCTCATCCCTACGCCCCCAACCTAGGATTCTTGCTAGGGTTTCATGGGTGACCTGTAACGTAGGCAGGGCGAGTGGATTGAAGGGATCTTTCGGGATGTGCACACCATGGCTTACGATCGTAGAATCTTGTTTGTCTTTAGGAGGGATAGAAATTTTTGTCGATTCTTGAAGACACAAGGGAGAAATGGAGCCGTATATTTCAAACCTAACTTTGTTATCTTGGATCCTCCTATGCCTCTGGTTAATCCTCTTGTGTCTCTAGTTATTGAAATGTTTCCCAGGTGGCTAGTGGGATTTGAAATGTTTCCCAGGTGGCTTGTGGGATCTCCATGTTGAGGGTAACTAAGGAGATCAGTGCTTCCAACTTTCCTCTTGATAAACCTTGTCCTCCCATGCTCCTTTCTAAAAAACCCATTGGGGTCTATTCTGCACTGATTCATCCACCCACTGACCCGATCAAAACACCCAGAAAGGAGTTGGATAGGGTTTGGGCATTTCCTTATTAAAAATCTTGTTTCTTAAGTCTTGGATCAGGAAAACCCTCTCCACCTCCTCACTACATCATTCCCTAAGTGGGAATCTATCACCACCCACCTGAGTATTTCCTTGCTTCTATGCCTGATCGATACCTTGATCTCTCCTTGGAACTGGTTCTTGGTACTCCTGTCATCGCGTCATATTTGCTACTTCATCATGTTGTTTTTCATATTTATAATTGGGTTGCATTATCAGTCAAGTATCTTTGAGGACCAATGTAGATGGACTTTATTACAGGATTTCAAAGATAGAAAAATTGATACAAAATTTATTCCTAAGCATAAAGAATATTTAGCCGTTGTTTGATTTACCAAAATGGCTTTGTTTACCTTTATGATTTTCTTTACATGTCTACAAAAACCAATTTCTGATAGTGTTTTCCATTTTCACTAATGGAAGGAACCTAAAAGCATTAGTAAAGTAAAATGATGACTATTTATGTGTCCTCTCTTTCTTATCTTCCAATTTATTCTTTGATATCTAAAATTCAATTGCTTCAATTTTTGCAGTCTGATCAAATTGTGCCATCACCAAAAACAATTAAATCCTTGCCTTGAATTCAATTTTAATCATGATATCATCATTACAGGGAGCATCAATTGCTTTCTCCTTGTCTCAGTCTCGACTTGCTTTTGCATCCTACAATAAATGCAAAAAGAAGCTACTTGATAATTGAAAACCTGTTGTCTTTGATTTAAAAAATAGAGTTGCCTTTAAATAACCCCTTTAGATGTATTTTAATTCTGGAGGTTGTTGAGTTGTCTGCTCATGTCAAAATTATTGTTCCTTGGCTTCTTTCATGGATGTCTTCTTCTATAGCCATTTTTATTTTTTAGCTTAATAATGTGATCCATATTGTTAGTCTAAAATATTTTCAAGTTTATCCCTTCATCTATCTTTTGACCAGTCAAGAAGACTATTTTTATGATATGGTAATACTGTGGCATCAACCTTGTGAACAAAAGAGTATTGATGTTAATAAATATTTCATTTTTTTGTTGAGATTGAACATGTATATATGTATTAGAAATGATAGCTTATTGAGATTTTAATTTCAGGTTAATGTTCTAAATTCTAGTTTTCTTTGTGTTTATGATTAGCATCGATGTGTACATTGATGGCTATCTTGTCAACAGATATCTCAACCTATTGACCAAGAATTTCATGAATTTGTTTCTAACCTGTTTCAATCTAGAGATTACCAATAGACAAAAAAAACATAAAAACAAAACTGTCCTTAGCACTCTTTGGCAGGAACTTCATTGTTCTGCAACCCTTTTTGTTATAAAATAAGTATATATTGTCCTCTACACATCCATGGATCACTACCATTATACTTCATTAGTTCCATTTGACTTCATTGTCATGGTATTTTGTGCTTGTGTCCATGCATTAAAGTCACTATGCATAATGTTTCTTTGAAATCACACTCATGTCATGTCCATGTTCTCAAGATAATTTCTCTTTCATGTTTGAACATGACTATTTATGACACTTGTCATACTGTGCTACAACATCATCTTAACATTTTATGGCCTTTGTTTCCACCAAGATTTATAGATCTATCTTTGATGTTCTCTATCATGTTCTATAATTTCTTTGTCATTGATGATTTCATTATCATTATCTCTCACTAATCTGATTGCAACTTGCAGAATGTATATTTCTCTCTTTTTACACTAACCTTTAAGATTTTCTCAGCTTTAAATAGTTTTCTTTGTATCTTCATGACCATGTTGTAAGCATTTGACACTGTCATATCTATGGTGCAATTTACTTCACCATTGAGATGCATTAAAATAGTTTTGAACATTTTAGTCACCATTTTAGTGCTCCTGAGCATTTCATTGTGTTGTTTGACATTGCTAACAATGTTTTGATCTTTTAACTGAAATGCACTGTGTACTACCTCCTCACACCTTTTCTTATGCACTATTTCTCTTAATGTGGTATCCCTGTCTCTTTCATGTATTTGATTGTACTTACATCTAAATCAAATTATTACAAGGACAACATTGTTCTTTGATCATTCATACCCTTTTCTTGGAAAACTCTTCTCATTGTGTTATCTTGTTTTTTTGACAATGTATATCATGCAACTTTGATGTTGACTACTTGTGCAAGGTTTCTCTTTTAGATCCATGCACTTGATCATTGTTTGATATCATTACCATGATGTTTGTGATTGTCTTGATTGACATCTTAACTGTAGCTAAATATTGTAATCATGTAGCAGTATGTTGTCCTGTAGTAACAATTATCCTGTAGTTGCCTCTTGGTGTCCCAGACTACTCCATCTATGTCATTTTACACCATTCTTATGATTCTGGAATTAGCATTACCCTTTATCGGATTTCACTATGATTGTCCTTTGTTTGTCATTTGTATGATAATGTTGATCATCTGAGAACCTTGTTACCCATGATAAGGTGACTGCATCACCAATGTCATCATAATCCTATTGAGGAAATGCATGTTTGTAATAGTGAATCATGATGATCCACTGTTATGAATGATATGTGTCTCCCTGATAAGATTATAATGACATGTTTGATGTGATGATTGTACACCTTCTTGAACATTGCTACAAACAACTTATTTTTAAACATTGCTTGATACATGGAAAGAGAAGATGAAGAATTGATGTGAGAGATGAATAAATCATTCGCCTTAAAGACACAGAACATTCCAGCAATGAATAAGTATCTGGGACCTTCTGTATCTTTAAGGGAACCATTTCTTTGTTGATACCGAGAAAAAATGCAGGGCTCTAAGTTTAATAGATGATGATTATGATGAAGAAGATTTGAAAATATTCATTTGATGATGATTATGAAGAAGAAGATTTTAAAATGTTCATTTGATGATGATTATGAAGAAGATTTGAAAATGTTGCACCAATCTGAAGTGGATCAATCATCATTTTCAAATCTTCTTCATCAATCACCATCAACCATTTTCCAAGAGCAACACCTTTCTCTATATGAATCTTGGTTTACATTTCTCTGCAAATCCTGATGCAAAATGATTGCATGAAGTATGTCAGGGGTATAATTCATTCAAGAAAAAGGCCCTGGAGGTTTCTAAGTCTTTTGCATCAAGAAACAATTTTTTCTTGGTGATGATCCTACGCAGTTCCACATAGACACGGTGTGTTCCTTAGAAGACTTTTAATCTCACAAAAGTTAAGAAACATAAATGTAGGCATCATGGTCACAATTCTTTGGAGACACAACATAATTGAGTGGTATACCCAGATGATGCAATGCAACCACTACTCCAGTTCAAAGTTGACACTATAGGATCCAAAAACCATCCTTATCTAAGGTTTTTGGACCCTACAGTGTCAACTTAGAACTAGAGGAGTAGTGTTTGTGTTGCATCATCTAGGTATACCACTTAATTATGTTGTGTCTCCAAAGAATTGTAACCATGATGCCTACATTTATGTTTCTCAGTTGTTGTGTCCCAGGACCCCTTATGACTGCTTATGACCCTTTACGACTCCTAAGAATACATCTTAGAGGTCTTAAAGTGTCGTAAGGGGTCATAAGATTCTCCTAAGAGGGGCCGAATGAGCTTCCACCTTCATGTGGTTGGCCCTATTAAGTGGAGAATGTTAAACTATTCTCAAAACAAAGAGAAGCTCAATATTTCAGGGTCCCAGGGACAAAAAAAATTTGTTCATAGTATTTTGTTCATGAAACCGTCAAAACTAATTACACTTCTGCAACTCATCAACACTAGAGGTTTGAAGGAATCAATTAGCAGGTATAAGTATTCTAATTCTTAGCTAGTAGCTAGGACTAAAGATAGCAGAGCTCAAGAGACCATAATAGTTGGTCTCTGTCTTTGGTCCATACGATTAAGGAAACATTTTACCTTTCGTTAGCTCATCAAATGCGGTGATTAAAGAATTTAATAGATAATATTTTACTGTATAACATACATTATTTTAGTTTGATGCTACATTAATTTATCTATTTCCCACACTTGTCGGATAAAATAAGCATCCCCGCCTGTGGCCTGAGTAATGAAGGCCACAGGAGGAGATGCTTCATTATCATTGTCCTCGTAGTCAACAAGTGCACGAAGTAGATAAATTCATTTAACGTCAACTTAAATAATATAAATTATCATGAAAATATTCTATTTAATTATTTCAAATCCCCGTATTTGATGAGCTAATGAAAGGTAAACTATTTTGTCAGTAATATGGACCAAAGACAGAGACCAACTATAATGGTCTCTTGAGCTTTGTTATCTTTAGTGTGCATGTCTGTCACTTTTTCGATGCACCTAGGCCAAGTTTTGACGGCGCTGCTATACTAATGACAGGTTTATCGTTAGAAATGTCATCGAACAACCGTCGAGAAATCTACATTTTTGACGCCAGGTTTTAACAATGCTGCTATACTAACGACGGGTTTACCGTCAAAAATGTCACTGGACAACCGTCAGGAAATCTACATTTTTTACGCCGGGTGTCAATGACTCTTCTATACTAACGATGGGTTTATCATCAAAAATTTCACCAGACAACCGTCAGGAAATCTACATTTTTTACGCCAACTTTTGATGGCGATGCTATACTAACGATGGGTTTACCGTCAGAAATGTCACTGGACAATCGTCGGGAAATCTACATTTTCCAAACTAGGTTTTGATGATTGCTATACTAACAATAGGTTTACCATTAGAAATGTCACTAGATAACCGTTGGGGATGCTATACTTCCAACAATGGTAGCTTCAGAATGTTATTATAAAATTGTGTATTTGTGTGGTTATTTCTGACGGTTATGGTTGTCATAATAGCGAAAATTAGTATCTCCATATAAATTTCTAACGAAATAACTTTGACGATGACTTCTTTCAAATAACTGATAGATAGGCATTACATTTTTGACAGATAGCCATTAGAATGAGGCCTCAAATGTACTAGCAATGATTGGGATCAATGGTCTAATTAGGGTTAGGGTTAGGGTTAGGGTGTATAGTTTATAGTTAGGAGTAGTATTATATTAACAAATAGGGTTAGGGTTAGGGTTAGTATTAGGGTTAGTGGTAGGGTTAAGGTTCACATTACGATTAGGTTCAATGGTCTAATTAAGGTTAGGGTTACGGTGTATGGTTTAGAGTTAGGAGTAGTATTATGTTAACATTTAAGGTTAGGATTAGGATTAGTGTTACGATTAGTGTTAGGGTTAGTGTTAGGGTTAGTATTAGGGATAGGATTAGGGTGTATGGCTTAAAGTTAAGAGTAGTATTATGTTAACGGTAAGGGTTAGGATTAGGGTTAGTGTTAGGGTTAGTGATAGGTTAAAGTTAGTATTATGATTACGGTCAATGATCTAATTAAGGTTAGGGTTAGAGTGTACAATTTACAATTAGGAGTAGTATTATGTTAAAAATTAGGGTTAGGTTTAGGGTTAGGGTTAGAGTTAGGGTTAGTATTTGGGTTAGAATTAGGGTTTAAATTAGTATTAAAATTAGGATCAATGGTCTAATTAGGGTTAGGGTTAGAGTGTACAGTTTAGAGTCAGGAGTGGTATTATGTTAATGGTTAGGGTTAGGGTTAGTATTAGGGTTAAGGTCAGTATTACGATTAGGGTCAATGTCTAATTAGGGTTTGGGTGTACGGCTTACGGTATACCTTCAATATATAACAAATTGCATTCTTTTGAAAGAATGAGTGTTAAAGATATCAATTACTATAATTGTGTGTGTATATATATCTCTGTCTGTGTGTGTGTATGTGTGTGTGTATGTGTGTGTGTGTGTGAGGCCTCACCCCGACCCATCATAGCTTCATTTTTTTATCACACTTTGACACTTTATGTTTCGATACATTGATACACTTTTTGTTATCTCGACAGGGACTCGTGATATTATGATGTGATGATGATTATATTGTGTGGATTACATTTTGTCATGGATTAGACCTAGAATAGGTGGTTGACTTTGATCATATATGTTTAGATCAGTGAATTGATGAGA
>MU224906.1:3181488-3209807 GCA_018584345.1 Thuja plicata
TTTCTTGATGGAGAAGAATACAACTCTTGGCTGGGAGAGAGAGGACCCAATCCTTTATATAACATTTAACTCTAAATCTCTAAATCTGGTATGTCCATCATATACCAATTCAACACTTAAGATTAATCACAGATCTAATGCTCAATTATAGAATGATCCATTTATGACTTTCTAATCGGGTCACATTAAGATTAGAAATTGCATAACTGAATTAGAAACTGCATAACTGAATTAGAAACTGCAGATTTCTAACATATTCTGCAAACACGTCTACTATATCAAGTAACAGGGACATATACATCAACTTTCATAGTTTCTTGAGCCATTTAGTTAAACAATTTGGGGTTGTCGGTGATCACACATTCTGTTCACATGTCTGCCAAGGGAATCACAATGACAAAAATCCCTTTATGCTTTGACTGGTGTCCGTGCCCTGTTTCAGTTAATTCCATATGAAGAGAGATTTTGGGCATGATGGCTTTGTATATGTATACTACATTTGCCTTGACGGATGTTCAGCTTGTTCCCAGGCTTCATTTTGCAGAGACAGGGAGGATGCTTCACAAATGCTATGGACTCCGACTTCACTTTTGCCAACCACATTTTCTTCAGTGTTTCACAACCTTCTATTTATTGCATCACATTCCCGTGAGATGACACTTTTGGGAGGCGTTATCACCATACATTTAGATTATCCTACAAAGGAAAATTTTAATAGTATATTTGCGCACAGAGGTTTTATATCTCCTTTTTGTAGCCAGTAATCTTTTATTTTGTCTTCAAGGTTACACACTTATCTCTGTATCATAAGATATATTATATTTTTTAAATCATTTAAAATGATAGTAATCTTAGTATCAAACTTGAAATAATTCTGGATATCATAATGAATGCTTAGAACCCTTAAATATTCACACCGACCCTTAAATGTTTTCCGAACGAACCACATCTATTCAGGCCTGTTTGGGTGCTGGAATACCAAATGTTGGATATGGTCACTTCTAGAAGATACATATCCTAGAAATGATTTTTGGAATATGTGCTGGACCCGTTTGGTTCACTCGGAAGATGACTGAGAAGATGGATAAATAATTTTAATTGTTTATTTCTTAATTTTTTTGAATATGGTGTGTATGTGTTTATATATACACACATACACACACATATATGCATATATACATATATATGTGTGTATATACACATATACACACATTTGTATCTACACACACACATACACACATTTGTATATATATATACATATTTACACATATACACATATACATATTTATACATGTGTGTGTGTGTGTGTGTGTATTTACACATATACACACACTTGTGGATATATACATATTTACACATATATATTTACACACATATCCACACATTTGTGTATATATACATATTTACACATATACACACATTTGTGTATATATACATGTAGACACCTAAAATTGGTCAGGTGTTCTCTAATCAAGCAAATATCCATTTTTCATCAAATTGCTCTAAATCTCATCAAAATGGATCAAATCAATTCAAATGGACATTTATTAAATCAAATTGGGATAAAATCAATTTTAAATCAAAGGGTTAATTAACAATGACATCAAATAATTAAATATAAGCCTAAAGAGATTAATCGAACTATATAATTGATTTTAATCAATTAATTGTATAGTTTAAATCAAAAATCAAATCCAACCTATTCCCCTACATGACTAAATTAATTAATTGATTGAATTAATAAATGCTAATATCTTTCAACATGAATTTGAGGAACCAATGAGAATTGAGAAAAACAAAGGACATAGATCACTCCAGATTTGCAATCTCAATCACTCATTTTGAACTTTCAATCCTAATCACTCAAATTTGTCTCTTTGTCCCAACCTTTGAGACAAACATTTAAATTGTCCCCCCATTTGAAACCATTTGAAATCTTTTCACTCAACCAAGGCTTAATCATGATCAATTCACTCTACCCCCTACACTTGGGAAAATCCTATAAATATAAGTCATTTTGCAAGCATAAGATATCCTAGAAATTCGAGTGCAAAGCATCTAGACTATAGCCATTTTCATAGTAATTGAGAGCATATCAAAGCATAATTGATCATTTTTCATAGTAATTTAGAGCATTTCAGCTCATAATTGAAGCAAATTGAGAGAATTTGAGAGTTAGATTAGCATATCTTTATCATTATTCTCATTCTAGGACTGTCATTAGTAGAGATTAAGGCTGAGAGCTCTATTAACATGCTTAGATATAGATCCATGGGATGCTTATTAATTTATTTTCCATTCTTAGTTTAAATTGTCTTTATTATTCCATAAGATTACTCATAAATAAACTAATCTCATGAAGGTGTATTTCATTCACACACAAATGGTGCTCACAGTGGGGCTTTGAGCCTTTAAATCTCATTTTATTTCAATTTTTTTTGTTTTTTGTGCATTTTTGTGCTCATTTTGTAGGTTGCAGGTCAAATGCCAAATACAAGCAAAAGTATGATGACTGCTAGCAATGAAGTGTCGCCTGCAATTTCTTTCTTATTTCTTGTCTAATTCTTGTCACCCCTGTCAGATAATGTGTACCGCATATGCACGTAAAGCAATGCCTGCTACTCTACAAATACCGCCTATCAACTACCTTTTTCTACCTGTGATGTTTTTTGTTTCGCATTTAATCATCTTTACAACGCCTGTTATTTTTCATTTTATGCTTGTAATCTATTAAGTAACGCCTGATTCATTGCAAATTAACACCTAGGTTACTTCAAAGAAACGCTTAACACACTAAAAAATCATGTCTACTAGTTGTAAAATGACGCCTGCTATTGTCTGTGTTTTATTTCTTTCAGAATGATAAAATCAGATTACTAACTCTCTATTTTTGTGTTTTTTGCAGATGAACAAACACTTGAAGGTACAAAAACCTGAAGTGAGGGTCAAAAGGCAAAGCAAGGAGGTAAGATTCCAAAACAAGTACTCATAGAAAATTCATAGTGCTTTAATCTTGGAGGATTTAGAAAAAGAGCAGGAATTGTATGAGCATTACATTAAAATTAGTAGTGCTTACAAGAAAAAATTTCCATCTCTTAACTGATTTTATGCATTAAGTCCTTAATTTTTTTTTTCAAAATTTGGCTAAGAAGCTTAATTGCATTTTAAATTCCAATTTTAGTTTTTCTTCACTTTGTTTGGTTGTATTTGAATAACTTTGTTGGAGGAGACGGGGAGGGAACAATCGTCACTAGTTGAGTGAGCAAAACAAGTAAAAAACCTCAAAAAAGCGCATAGCCTTTGCTAGCATCAAAATGAGGTATATTTCATATCATGCTTGCTTTGTTTAGATTGTGGTATTTCTTTGATATCTAGCTAATAGGGACACCCTATTATTGTCCATTTCGAACAAAACATTAGGTATATTCTCTGAACTCTTTGAAGTTGATCAAAAAGCCAAAAGTGTTGTATTTGGGTGGTAAAAATAAAATGGAGGAAATTGAACCAAATATTTCAAGTTTTTTAAGAACCTCCTTGTTAAGAGGTTGAAAATGAAAATATGTGTTTGAAGTGCTTGGAATTTAAGGGAAGAAATAAGGATATGGTTTTCACTCTTTGAGTGAATCAAACTCCTAAACTTTCTTAACTTAGTTCAATTTTTGCTTTCTTATATACATGCTAGATAAATTAGAGACTTAAAGGGCTTGCCTCCCAAGTACGTCCTTAAGAGAATGGTGAGAGGGAACGACCCAAAGTGGGAGACACTCACTTTAGCCATGAGACTATTTGAACCACTAAAAAAATGCACTCTTCCTTAATGGGTCATAGCGACTAAATTGTGTTTAAGTATCTTCACTTCCTCTAGTAGTCCTTCGGGATTGCGCAAAATATATTTTCATGCATGTGGGAAGCCCACAAGGGGGTATAAGAAATTTTCATAGTTTAGAAAGGAGGTGTTAATTAAAACATTGTTAAGTAGCAAGCTACCTTTTTAGAGTTATATTGTTTAAAACCCAAATATGACTCTAGGAAGATTGTTTGGAAGATATTCTTGTACAAGACCCGTTAAAACGACCGAGAACATACACTTAGTGTGTTTTAGGGTTATGATGCAAATTTGATGTGTGTGTTGTGTTTGTATCTACATTTTTAAGAAATAATACCATTTGACAGTTCTGATCACAAGCTTAATCTTTTTTAAACCCCTAAAAACTATGAAAAACCAACCTGACCTGCAAAATGTCAGGTAAAAAAGTTTAAATACCACCTGCAATACTTTCTGTGACGCCTGTAAATTGAAACAATGCCTATCACTGTTGTAATACCGCTTCAATCATTGGAAACTGACACTTGCAGACTTTTAAACACCATCTACAAATATACAAGAATCACCTACAATCTGCAGAGTGTTGCGTACAATAATTCTAGTAAACGTCTATACAGTGCAAAGTCATGCCTAAACCGTAGGAAAGTGACACCCAGAAAAAAGAAGGGAAAACAAGGGGCATTTCTCGAGGGCTTGAAAACCATTTGATTAAATTTCTGGATACCCTTTTGGATCTTCTACCTGTTCATAAGTTCAATTTGATCGTAATCCTTCATTATTGGACAAATCACAAAATCGATAAGGGATTAATCAAATAAGTGATAAAAAGATAATTTTTTAAGTGATTTATGCTCATGCTATCTTTCACCCGGTTGCATTACATCAAAGCTACCCTGTAATCCGACGGTTCTTATCTAAGGCAGGAGTTTCCTTTTCCTAGTGATAATTCTACCTCTTCACAACAACTAACTCAACAACCAAACAAAGAGGTAGAACCAAACATGGCTTTCCCATTTGGAAATATGGATCTTGAACTAATCAACAACGCCATTGGAGATAACACTAATAATAATGTAAATAGCAAGGTCAACAATAATGGGGCTGATGGAAGAGGAGTTGACCCTAACAATCAAGGGGTAGACAAAAACAATGGAGGAAATATTGACCCTAATGATGAAGAGATTGCCGAAGAGAAGGTTAATGAAGTAGTTCAAAACCCATTCTTCATGAAACTCATGGAGAAAGGGTTGGAAAGAGATAGGGAAAAATATTCTCTAGACCTAGCACAAGGGGGACTAAACTCCATCACAATTATGATGTTGATCAATTGAAGCAAAAAGAAGATGAAACTAACCCTATTGAAATCATGAACAAGCAATTTAAATTATTCCAAATGCAATTGGATACAATGAAACAAGTAGGGGCTCCTAAACCCTTCTCTATCGAGGCATTGTGTCCATTTCTATTTGATAAAACATTAATTATGGCTTCATTCCCTAGCAATGGTATTTTTCCTAAGTATGATAAATACGAAGGAACATCTGATCTTCAAGATCATCTAAGGGAGTTTTGTGCATTGAGCTTGGAGTTCATGCATGAAATAACATATTTAATGAGGTTATTCCCAAGAAGTTTAGGAGGTATGACAATGGAGTGGGTTTCCAAGTTACCCTCTGGCATTCACACTTTTGAGGAATTGGCCTCCAAGTACGTAACTCATTATTCTTATAATATCAAACATGAGGTTACGATGATTAATTTATGTAATACCAAACAATGCGAGGGGGAAGGATTCCTACTTTTCCTACAAAGGTGGAGAGCGGTATTTTCTAGATACCCTCGAAGTGTTCCCGAAAAGGAGAAGATGGATATCTTCATTAATAGCTTGAACAATGAGATAAATTATCGGTTAAGATTACAATTCCCTAGGTCTTTCCAAGACCTAATTGAGAAAAAAGTTACTACGGAGGAGGTATTAGTCAAAACTAGAGAACTCAAACTCTACAAGGATAATAAGAATGCTAACAACAATACTTCCAACAACAATCAAAATAGAACTCCTAACAATAATTGATTTTGGATGAGGAACAATAAAAAGGCGTGGTCAATGATGGGGTTGTGGAAGCAAATAAATTTAAGGCCACTCCTTTTACCCTCACAAGAAGACCTACTCAAGTTAATAATGCAAGTCAAGCACCCAAAGTGCCTTTCAATAATAACAACTTTGGGAACAATCAAGAGGCCAATAAGCCTAAACCCTTCTTTGCTCCATCACCTAGAAGGAAGTTCACGCCCTTGGGTGAACCACTTGAAAATGCATTGAGAACCCTCATTTCTAGTAATATTATTGACTTACCTAGGGCTCAACCCTATGAACCCCAAGTGAAGCCTACTTGGTGGAGTGAGTCCAATCATTGTGAATACCATAGGAATCGAGGACACAAAACAAATGTTTGCATGCGCCTAAGACATGTGGTGCAAGATTTGATTGATAATGGTGTGATTAAAGTGGAAGGGCCCCAAAAAAATAAGGATCATACAGCCTTTAAAACACCTTTCTTTAATCATGAGAAAGGTGAGTCTTCAAATTCGAACAACCATGGCAACAATTCTAAAGGTAACAAAAAAGTCAATTTTTCTCATCATTATGACAATACTATCAATACCTTATCTAGACATGAGAATTTTGTTAATGTGGTGGTGATAAAGGAACAACCCAAAAAGGATACTTCTAATACTATCACTAGGGGCAAAGAAACAAGGATTACCCTACAAGGGGGTGCTCCTAAACCTATTGGTCCTACACAATCAACTATTTTGGCTTAACAAACATCTACTACAACAAAGCCATGTATTTTGGTTGATAAATTGCAAAAGACTAGCACAAATTTCTATTTTGGAGTTATTAAAACTTTCTCCCAATCGCAAGGAGATCTTGGAAAAAGCTATAGTGGAAACTAATGTTCCTATAAACTTGGAGGAAGATAAATTTCAAAACATGGTAGGACATCTTGTTGCACCACATTGCCTTTCATTTTCAGAACAAGATGATATGTCTATCACTCATCCTCAAAATTTTCCCTTGCATATAGAAGTCTTAATCCAAAATCATAGGGTTAAGAGAGTCCTCATTGATGGAGGAGCGGGTCTTAACATTTTCTCTTTGAACCTTGTCAAATCTTTAGGGTTATCTGAATCATCTATTGATCCTAAAAAGAATATTACTATCAAGGCTTACAATGAGGAGGAAATATATTCAAAAGGAATGATAGTTCTACCCATTAAAGTTGGACCTATCAAGAAAGACACCATTTTTAAAGTCCTTGACATGAAGTTTACTTATAATATTTTATTGGGAAGGCCATGGATTCATGAGATGCAAGCTGTGCCTTTGACCTATCATTAATGTATTAAATTTTTGTACATGGGTGAAGAAATAACAATTGGAGGAGATTCTAATCCCTTTCAATATTTAAATGTAATGAAGCCTCTTTATGAGCTATTTATTCCACATAATAGGGAAGGCATCATTCCTAATGTCATGATTGAAGAAAACAAAGAGGAAGGTCCTAAGTTGACATCAAATGTTACATCTACTTCAAGTCCTAATCAAACTAACTAAACTACATCAACTAAGGGAAAAGAGAAAGTTAGCTATGAGGGTCAAAGTTCAAATAAAAATTGAGTCAAAGCTTCTACACCAAAGGTATAAATTTCAAGACCTTCTAAGGATGAGAGAGAACAAACCAAGAAGGACCACTACCAAAAGATGAGTGAGATGATGCATAAGTTTGAAAATCAATGTAGAATCAATTCCAAAGGAGTGGGGGAATATTTCATTTCTCTATTTGATTTACCAACTTCCCCAAAGACACATGGGAAACCCTCAAGTAATAATCAACCTCACAAATAAAACTCTTATTTTGTAAGAGAGAGTGATAAATCAGCCCTCGAAAAGGAGGATAATGAAGTTTTACAATGGCTCTACAAAGAGGAGTATACTTCAAATAATCTCATTGAAAGAGTGCAACATATCAATATCCAAACTGATCAATATGGAAGGGGATTTCAAATTATGCAAAAAATGGGATACATGGGAAGAGGACCCTTAGGAATCAGGAATAGAGGGTTTCTAGAACCTATTGAACCTCTTTGGAGGTCAAAGGATGAGAAATTCAGAATAGGGTATCAATAAAAAGGAGAAATTTCAAGCCCTATGCACAATTTTCATGAGCATGTACACATGGTAGGATCCAAGAGTGAGGATGATTCCAGATACTATGAGTGGAATACCCTATCTAAAGACTCTTGTGAAAATAAAGAGGTTGATGTTATTCATACATATGCTACTATCCCTAAGACCAAAAATCAAGACAATGCGGATAAAGGTTCAAATTCTACACAAGCATCAAATGAGCCTCAAGAACCCAATGTAGGACAAGCATCTAGTGGAAACCAATGGATAGGTGAACCTTGGGTACCTTAGTGGGGAGGGGGGTGATTAAAACATTATATTTAATCCACACACATTCTTTCCCATGGAAATCCATAAGGACTCTAGTGAACAAAATTTCGATCCTACCTCCATGGAACACCTTGAGAAAGCACATGTTATTGACCTAAGTGATACAATATACAAACCATAAAATGAAGTCATGTCCTTGAACCCTTCAAATGACAACTTGCCTAATGAGTCTTTATCCCTTCTTCATCCCGAACTCATTGATTGGGACTTAACCAAAACTAATGACCTGCTATACTTTCCCAATGACAATGATATGGCCCAATACCTAAACGTGGTTGAGCCTTCTTCCACCAACGACGATGATTAAAACATGATTATAGAGGTAGGGGTTCAATATATTAATCCAAAAAATAAAATAAAATAAAATAATTCAAAAAAATGAAAAGGTCTAGTGGTGAAAACCACCATGTGGCAGTACTAGAACCTAAAGAAGTAAAAATATTGGATGTTTCCAAAGGTGAAAACTGAATTGTGGAACCTAAGGAAGAGAGGTTGGATACCCTACCAAACCATGATGATGAGAGATCTCCTATTCTCATTGAGCCATTGTAAAAGGTCAACATTGGAACCAAAGTTTATTCACTTAGCATCATCATTAACCCCAACAGAAAGGAAGGAGTTCATAGAATTATTTCAAGAAAATAAAATCAACTTTGCATGGTCATATGTAGACATGACAGGATTGGATCCAAGTTTTATAATGCACCACCTTAATGTGAGACCCGACATCAACCTGTGAAGAAAAATTTGAGAAAAATGCATCCCCATATAGCTCTATTGATCAAAGCAGAATTGGAAAAGCTATTAAAGGTTGGATTCATAAGAGTAATAGATTATGCAGAATGGATCTCCAATATTTTACTTGTTACTGAACATGAAAAATCCATTCGAATATGTACGGATTTTAGAGACCTTAACCTTTCTTTCCCTAAGGATGATTTTCCATTACCTAGCATTGACGCTATAATGGATTTGATGGCAGGACATTCTATGTTTTCATTAATGGATGGTTTTAGTGGCTACAATCAGATTTGAATTTCACTTGAGGATCAATAAAATACCACTTTCACATGCCCTAAGGGAACCTTTTGTTGGAATGTTATTTCTTTCAGCCTCAAAAATGTTGAAGCAACTTACCAAAGAGCAATGACAACTATATTCCATGACATGATGCATACTTTCCTATAAGTCTATGTGGATGATATCTTAGCAAATTCACATCAAATAAAATATCATCTCCCTATCCTAGAAAATATTTTCACAAGGTTGGATCAATTTAAAGTAAGATTAAATCCAAAGAAATGTGCATTTGGGGTTCAATCTGGCAAGATCTTAGGCTACATAGTTTCATAAAAAGGAATAGAAGTGGATCTAGAAAAAGTACAAGAAAACATGGACATAGAAACTCCTAAAAACATTATTCAAATGAGGTCACTTCAAGGAAGACTTCAATCTATTATGAGGTTCATTTCTCAAGTGGCGGAAAAGTGTCATTGTTTTACAAGATTGCTACATAAGGATACCATTTTTACATGGGATGATGAATGTGAACAATCCTTTACCTTATTAAAGACATACTTCGTAAATCCACCCATTTTGAAGCCTCCCATCAAAGGAAAACCCTTATTACTATACATTTCAATAACGGAGAGATCTTTAGGGATTTTGTTGGCACAAGAGGATGATGAAGGAAAATAAAGATCTATTTACTACTTAAGTAGAACCTTGATCAAGTATAATTTGAACTATAGCTTCATGGAAAGGGCTTGTCTAGTGGTGGTTTTTTCCTCACAAAAAATAAGACATTACATTTTGATGCACAAGGTGAAGTTGATTGAAAATATTGATCCATTAAAGTATTTTCTTAGTAAAACAGCCCTAACAGGAAGAACTGCTAAATGGGTGATGGTACTTAGTGAATTTGACATTGAGTATGTGGACCAAAAAGCTATTAAGGGCCAAGTTATAGCTGATCAATTGGCTGAAAATCCTTTGGTTTCTAAACGTCCTATTCAATTTGAATTTCCAGATGCAGAGATAGTCAATGTGGAAGCCAAATCATGGAAATTATATTGCGATGGATCCTATACTCAGAATGGTTTAGGAGCTGGAATTCTATTGATCACACCTCAAGGATACACCATTCCTAAGTATTATAAACTTTTCTTCCCATGCACGAACAATATTGCAGAGTATGAAGCTTTAGTCATAGGCATTAAAATAGCTTTAGAATGGAACATCACAGAACTACAAGTTTATGGGGATTCTCAATTAGTCATCAATCAAATCAATGGTGAATATAAAACAAAGGATGACAAATTGATTCCATATAAGAGGATGGTAGATGATTGGAAGAAATAATTTTCTTTGATTATATTTGAGAAAATTCCAAGGGAAAAGAATAGAGTTGCAGATGCTTATATGGCTAGATACTTTGGCTTCTTTACTCCAAATGCCTAATCAAAATGTGAGGTACAAATTCTTGGTGGAAGATTTGGTGAAACCAGATTTTGAACTACCTGACACCAAAATCATTTCTCTTATTAATGGACATGACTCACCTTAGTACGGACCCATTTATTCCTATCTCAAAGACCAAGTTTTTACCTATAGACCAAACTCGTGCCCAACAAATGAAATTTTATACACCAAGCAGCTCATTACACTATCCTATCAGACACATTGTATCGCAAAGGTCTTGACAGAACGTTTCTTAGGTTTCTAGAGGAAGAGGAATTAAATTTAGCTTTAAAATACATTCATGAGGGTATCTATGGGTCACATTAGAGTGGGTTGAATTTATCCAAGAAAATCCTTTGTATGGGGTATTTCTGGAAAACCTTAGAAAAGGACGCTTGTCACTTTGTGAAAGTATGTTCAAAATGCCAATATAATGGAGACATGATCCATGTACCTGCACAAGAGTTGCACCCATTCATCACACCATGGTTATTTTACCAATGGGAATTTGATCTTATTGGAATGATTAAACCACCTTCTTCCAATGGTCACAAGTATATCATCACAGCAACAAAATATTTTAACAAATGGGTAGAGGTCGTACCATTGAAAACTACAATGAGAAAAGAAATTTCTATGTTTATCCTTAATCACATCATTTGTAGATATGGTATTCCTCATGCCATCATCACAGATAACAATAAACAATTCAAGAACAAAGATGTGGATGAACTGTGTGAAACTTTTCATATAACACACCATTCTTCCTCCATTTACTATCCTCAAGGTAATGGACAAGCCAAAGCTACCAATAAGAATATCCTTAAAATATTGAAGAGATCAGTTGATAAATCAGGAAGAGATTGGAACATTTAGATAAACCCGACATTATGGGCCTATAGAACTATCATTTGACCACCTACATGGGCTACACCACTTTCCTTACTTTATGTGGTAGAAGTTGTTCTACCTTCGATGGTTGAAATCCCATCCTTAAGAGTCTCATTACATGGATTAATCAATGATGAGGATTGTATGGTTTCCCAAATTCAACAATTGGAATTGTTTGAGGAATGTCAAACACAAGTTTATGAGCATTTGAAAGTGTATCAGAACATAATCTCAAGAAACTATAACAAGAATATCAAACCAATAACCTTTCAAGTGGGAGACTTAGTGTTAAGATAAAATCCTAAAAACCAAGCAGATAGAGAAAAGAAGGGAAAATGGAAGGGCAAATTGTCTTGGACCTTTTGTAATTACTTCTTCTTTTGGAATGGGGACCTACAAGCTAGCTGATTGTGAAGGCGATGAGTTACAAGAGCGTATTAACATCATCCATTTATAGAGGTTTCATACCTGATTGGATGAGAGAGTATTAGATGAGTGTGTATCTGATGAGTTCAACATCATTATTTGTACATGGGAAACTTCAAAATCCAAAAACATGAGAAAAGTTCAAAATCAAAAAAAATGAGAAAGATCAAAGTTCAAAAACAATGGAAAAGCAGAAAATCAGAAAAAGGAAAATTGAGCATGAAGAAAACAAAAACATTCAAAAAATCAAAAAATTGTTGTCTTGGTGAAAACCTAGCAAATATGTGCCTTGATGATATAAAAAAAAACAAACAAAAAAAAAGCATTATGTTTTTTTGAAAAAGAGCAATAAACCAAAAAGGTGAAAACCGTGTAAACATTTTTGATCCCTTAGGTCTTTCCTATTTGCATTTGTACATATTTCCTTTTAACCATCTCATTTCATTCGTCATTTGTGCATAGTCATAATAAAGTCTCTCAACTGCATTGTCACATACTAGGTTTCATTTGCCCAAGTTTTTCACATGGTCTCATTTTTCAGTTGGGGGAAAAGCATTGGTTTTTGGTACCAACGGATTCAGAAGTGCTACATTTTGGTCACATGACAGAAGCATATTTTCAGAATTTCAAAAGAGAGATATTTTGGAACCTTTGATGGATATCATTGTTCAACCCAAGCATTTGATCTTACAACTTGATCCTTGAACTTCATGACTTTATTATCAGGATTAAAATTTGACAAAACCTAAATGATCAGAATGTTTGGAATTCTATTGAAAATCTTGATACAAGGAAAAACACTTGAAATTTTTCATGATCTTCATTGACTTTTCAACTCATGTCTTTTGAGCTAATTGATGATGTTTTGACTAGATCGATGATGATGAAGACATGATATTTTCTTAACTTTTGTGTGACTATTTTGATGAAGATCCACCAACTTGTGCGAATTTGTCTAAGGACATGGTCATCAAAAAACCATCGAGGACTTTCATATAGGAAGGAGGGTTAACCTTTGTTTACACAAAAGGATACCTTGGCTATTTAGATCTTCCATATCTTAATACCAAAAACCACTTGCAACATTGAATCCGATGAAACCAATTTTCATACTCCCATAGTTGGTTATTACACTAGTGAGGGTTGTACTAGTTTCTCCAAATGGTTACCAAAAGAGATGAAAGCGGTATTCATATTATCATGATGTGTTCAGTGATGATTTTATTCGCTCCTAGTTCTACAATGCCCAATGATGAAAATATATCTCTATTGCATTTCTTTCACAAAAAGCTAATGACAGTTAGCTGCATTGCATTGCATTTTCATATTAGATTCATTGCATATCTAAAAGGATGGTTCCAAGTTCAAAGGGGTTCATCATTTTGGGGGTTAATATTGATTAAGTGGTTTCAAATCAATGATGTGAGATTATCTTTTGCATTACATTCATTCATATAATTAATCATTAAACATTATCTATTATATCAAAAAATCAAAAGAAAAGAAGCATTAACCATTATTCATTTTACATCCATTTTAAGAGTGCATTTCATATAGGTTGCATACATCAAAATCCAAAAAGATAGTTTCATTCATTTTACCATTGCATTACATAAATAATTGCATTCATTATAAAATTAGAAAAACATATAGAAGTAGTTGCATAAATCATTTGCATCCATCTATCTATGTCACAATAATAAAACTAAATACATCATAGAAATCATACAGATATGCATATAAAGAAAACTCACATCAACATCATAACAAAATCATGGGAATCAAAGAGCAGCATCAAAAAATGTCCATAAAAAATGTCCATAAACATCTGTATATCAAGATACATCAAAAAAATGATACATCATCAAAGTCCTAATAAAAAATACATATGGTACATCAATGCATATCCAGGAGATAAATATCAATCTATCTCACGACCTAGTAGGGGCACCTGATCCATCACCTGTACTAGTACCTGATCTATTTCCAGTACCTATATCACCTATACCATCTGGGTCTCTGTCACTTGATCTATCCTGTGTAGTTAGAAGTACCTGACTAGTGCTAGCTACACTAGGCCTCTATGCCATCATTGTCATAAAATGTTACATCATGCTAACCACCTGATCAATCCGATCACTCATCGATGTCATCCCAGCCTATAAGGTCCTCACATCCGGTGTCAAGGAATCTATCACCTGAGGAGCCTGTGGTGCCTATGGTGCAAGAGGTACCTGTAGTGCAACATCAATATGTGGAGGAACCTATCTCTATAGGGGAACCTAAACCTGTGATCTAGGAACCTATTTAGAAACATCTATATGTGCCTACCTGTCATCCCTCTGTCTCTGTCGCTGATGACCCCATGTTGCAGCTAGTATGGGATGAACATGAACATGTCTCTATCTTGGCTGACCATAACCTCCACCCCTAGCTCTGACATGTCCACCCCACATATGAGGTACAACCTATCCTCTTCCTAAAGCTCTAGGAGCTCTTAGAACCCTAGGATCTCTTGGTACCCTATCAGCTCGCTATCTCCGTACTCTCAGATCTCCACCTCTACCACCACCAACTCTTCTATAATCATCAAAAGTCTCATCCAAATTAGGGATAGGCTCTGATGGATTAGTAAATCTCATGAGTCTGTGTCGATAAAACCACTCTCTATACTCAACAGACATACCAGCATTAGCAATATGATCTAACATGTCCCATCGGATGAAGCCCAATCTATCAACCTTAGTACATGGAAACTCATAATCTACCTGAGCTCCCCACTTGGATTTCTCTACCTGTACATGTACATATAAGTCCATACCCTGAGGCATATCCTATACTCTTCCATACTATCGCAAAACTCCACCAAAGAATAATCTCTCAATCACAAGTGGTGATCGCCCAATCATCCAACAAGGAGAAACCATACATGAAATCTCATCATCATCCTCTCTCCATCCCTAAAAACCAAGGTAAGGTCTCTAGATGACCTAATCTATATCAATCATACGATGCTAGTAACCAAACTTTCCCAGACGATGTTGGATAACCATGACATCATAAAGGAATGCATAAGGTAATCCTCGACCTCGCACTCGAGCTGCTATCAGTCTCATCATAGGAATGCGCTCCCAGGTCCATAATTGTAACACAATAACACCTGCTAATAAAGTTGCACTAGGTTGATATAAAACCTCATGAAAATCATAATATAATTGTGCCAAAATACAAAAGCCCCAATTAAACCGTCAAGGATGTGCAAGTATATCCTCCAGGATCTGTCCCCAGCTGAATGAGAATCCCCAACCTCATCTATCAGGGAGAATTAATCCTCCAGTCATTGCACCTAACGCTGCTGGCAAAGTAGGGAACAAAGCAAACTGTGCCCATTAAATGGTATCATCTCTGATAGTATCATCTCCAAATACATGTCTGCATACACTGTCTTTGTAAACCTGATCATAGTAAACCCGCTCTCCTCGAGTAGGGATACGCAGCAATCTGTAAACATCCTTGGGAGTGATCATCATCTCACTGAGGGGTAGGTGGAAAGTATTATGGTCACAGTGCCAATGCTCTGCCATAGCTGTAAGTAGACCCTGTTTCAGCTGGAAACAAGTAATATCAAGAAGGAAACCCAAACCATACTGCTCTATTACATGTGTCTCTGGACCAGTCAACTCACCAGCCAAATCAAATATCCAGGAAGCTAGACTTCCTACATACAACTTACAGAACTGTGCCTATTTTGAAAACAAGTGAATTATATTAGCATCATTATATCAGTGGATCATTTCAAGTCAATCATATCAATCCTTTTCTCTTTTTGAGCGTATCAACCTATTGCTTCTAACTCTAGATCTTGAGAAGGGATTAATACATCAGTTTTCTACTCAATCAGATTGACATATCAAACATCCATTTATGTGATTATTATAACAGCCTAAACACTTTATAGAATTACTAAACACACCTATCTATCTTGGAAATAAATCCAGTAATCCAAACGTTCAATCAAAAAGTAGTTTGTTCTTTCTAAATCAGGTTTTCATCAAAATTTCATTGCAGACGTCACTTGGCATAGTGAACGCGTCATTTCATGCTAAGTGACATTTAATCTATGATAGGAATGATTTGATTTATTGGAGGCAGTGCTTTATCTTATACACTTCATTTCATCATCCTATGTGTTATTTCAAACATCCTAGGTGGCAGTTAAACTCTACTTTTTCCCTAGGGTTTGATAGGTGACATTTTATTGATCAAAGGTATATTTTGACCTAACTTACATGCAGTGTTTTAATATTCATAGGCATCATTTAACTACGTAGATGCGACATTTAACATTACTAGGCATCATTGAAAAGATGCTACGCAGCATTTGGCCTAAACTATCGTAGAAAGCATGTTTAAAAGAAATAAATGTGATCAAAACAAAGCAATAAATGCACTAAGAGGTTCAAAACCACTTACTAGAGGTCCATAGTCTGTGGGTCTCTGATACTGACATCCTCACTTGAACTGATGCTCTAAAATAGGGACCACCATCGTTATTAATCTCATCAAGATCAGAGCAAAATCTCTATAGTAAAAAGTGAAAATAAATACTAAAAATAGATTTTTCAACCTATTTATGCTATTTGACCTAATTTTGAAGAGGTTTTTGACCCACTTTGACCTAATATGCATTTTATTTACACTGGGGCATATTTTTTTGCCAGGATCATCATCAATGTTTTTTAGAAATGAAAACATGTTGGATATATGCTTCATCAGTTTCATTATTCTTTTGCATTCGGACATCAATCTGTTTTCATTTATAAGGGGGCATCATCATATTATCAAATCAGGATTCTACATCGTATTCTGCATCAAACATTTATCTAAATTTGGGGCATTGAAATTTAAAACTATCATCAGTGGGGAATTCTGTGCCTTTTCAAATCAGGGTATCAAATTAGTTTCTGCATCTTTGAGTCAGGATTATCTTGAATCACGTTTCGCATCTCGCATCATGTTTTGTATCAATTGAATCAAATCAATCAGGCATCAAATCAGTGATTAGGGCATTGAATTTTCTTTGAACTAATGCACTTCGCACATCAATTCAAAGAGGGGCATTTGTAGACACCTAAAATTGGTCAGGTGTTCTCTAATCAAGCAAATCTGCATTTTTCATCAAATTGCTCTAAATCTCATCAAAATGGATCAAATCAATTCAAATGGACATTTATTAAATCAAATTGGGATAAAATAAATTTTAAATCAAAGGATTAATTATCAATGACATCAAATAATTATATATAAGCCTAAAGGGATTAATCAAACTATATAATTGATTTTAATCAATTAATTGTATAGTTTAAATCAAAAATCAAATCCAACCTATTCCCCTACATGGATAAATTAATTAATTGATTGAATTAATAAACCCTAATATCTTTCAACATGAATTTGAGGAACCAATGAGAATTGATAAAAAGCAAAGCACATGGATCACTCCAAATTTGCAATCTCAATCACTCATTTTGAACTTTCAATCCTAATCACTCAAATTTGTCTCTTTGTCCCAACCTTTGAGACAAGAATTTAAATTGTCCCTCATTTGAAACCAATTGAAATAATTTCACTCATCCAAGGCTTAATCATGATCAATTGACTCTACCCCCTACACTTGGGAAAATCCTATAAATAGAAGCCATTTTGCAAGCATAAGATATCCTAGAAATTCGAATGCAAAGCATCTAGACTATAGTCATTTTCATAGCAATTGAGAGAATATCAAAACATAATTGATCATTTTTTATAGCAATTGAGAGCATTTGAGTTCATAATTGAAGCAAATTGAGAGAATTTGAGAGTTAGATTGGCATATCTTCATCATTTTTCTCATTCTAGGACTGTCATTAGTAGAGATTAAGGCTGAGAGCTCTATTATGAAGACATATTTTTGCAATTAGTATGAAAGGAAAAATAGTTTTGCACCGTCAGTAACACCAACATAGAAAGTCTGGTTTAGTGCAACTTGATAGACAAGTTCAAGCAAACTTGACGACATAGTACAACCTGAAATATTACAAGAGGAACCCAACATAATAACCCGACAGACCAAACCCGACAGAGGAACCCAAAAAGTAGAGTACAATACAACCCAAGAGAATAGATACCAGAGGAACCTGATAGACTACAGAGTAACCCGAGCACCAGTCTACCAAGAGACAATTAAAATCCTGAGAAATGTGGATTTGACTTCCATGTTAGATAAAACACTTGTGTTTTATATTTAGCTTTAAATCCATTTCTTGAGGGACAAGAAATGTAATTATAATTGTTTTAATCAGTCTAACTAATTGAAAACATGCAAACTAGGAGATCAAGGTCAAGTTGTAAACCTTCAATCGTAGAGTTATCATTGTAATACATGAAACTCATTTAGGTCAAATTCATTGTATAAATAGATATGTAACCTATCAGAATAGATGTGTTTGATGAGGATTATAGCCGAGGAGCACATCTATGGATCAGACTAAGAGTTTAATGTAGAAGAACAAGAAAAGATGAAATAGGTTATCAAGAACCAAATTCAAGGCTACCGAGAAGAATAGAGGTATTGATCATTCACAATAGGTGATAAAATACATGTAATCTTTATTGGATCTGTAATCAGCAATTGTAGATTGTATATACTCAGGTCACTGAATATTTTTTACTACATTCTAACAAGTGTAGCAAATAGAATAAATCCTTGAGAAAGGTGTATTTAATAATCCTTTGTAAATCTCTTAACTGAGTGCACACTAAAAAATGTTGCTAAAGCTCTTAATAGAGTAGACCTTAACCAGTCTCTACATAATACTTCTAATAGGGTAGATCATCCGAAGTGATCAAAATTATAAGCCTTAACCGGCCCCTTCCATTCTACAGATAGTGAAGCTTTGTGGGTTTCATCCCCACCATAATTTTTACCTTCTAACAGGGGTTTTCTGTGTTACCAAATCTTGTGTCATGTGTCTATACATTTCATGAATGTTTCTATCAATATTTTACATGCTAATTGAATTATGAATTGATATAACATACACAAAGATAGAATATCACAAATGGTTGGTAATACAATGTATTGATTACAAAAGGATTAAGGTTAAGTGATAAAAGTTTTGAGAGCACTGATTCACACCTCCCCTCTTAGTACACACCATTTATTTCCAAAAATTGGTATCAGAGCTAGATCTCTTATTTGGAAAATTGTATAGACTTAAGAGAAAAGATCACACAATGGAAAGGTACAAGCTAGACAAGAGTATTGAGAACCAGAAGTTAGAGATACAGATCTTCTATGAATAATATAAAGAAGCTAGAGTCAAGATGAGACAACTACTGGATGAAAGAAATATTATGAAATCTCCCTGTAATGAAATAGACTATCATGAAGAAGAGATACCTGATTTATTTGAGTCTTTGGGATCTACATCAAGCAACACATCAGACACATCTGAAGGAAGAATTACTAGCCTTAATGAAATCAATCAACATCTGACTGGACAAGTGAAATCACTGCAAATTGGTCAAGAGACATAGATGGTAAGAATGATTGAGGTTATAAATAATGCTAGACAAGATGAGAAAGAAAGAACACTAGCTATTGATGATAGGAGAAAGATCACTGAAAAGCTACAAGAGAAAGAGTCATAAATACAAAGACTTATAGAACATCATCATGAGATCACCAACCAAATTATTCTTATGAGTCAGGAGGAAAACCGAATGAACATAGAACTGAATGGAAATTTGGAAGCTATTGGTGAGCTAAGAGAAGAAAATGAAGGACTGAAGCATGAAGTAAGGATTCAACAACAACACAATGACATGATCAAGAGAGCTAAAGAAAGCACCAAGAAGATGGATGATTTTTTGGATGGACATCAAATGTTTGCTGGAGCAAAATAAAAGGTATTCCTAAATCCACACCTTCATTCATAGAAAATTGTTATAAATGTAACAAGAAAGGACATAAAGCATATGCATGTAAATCTTAGATGAAACAACCAAAGAAGGAAACCTACATGGACAAATACTGTCCTACTTGCAAAATGTATGGGCACACATCTCTTGAATGCAGAAAGAAGAAAAATCAGGCATGGAATCCTAAAGAAAACAAAAATGTTTATCAACCAAAAAGAGTCGGTAACTCATATGTTTGGGATTGCAATACAGTTAGAATAACTGAGAGGGTGGGGGTGAATCAGTGGCCTCAAAAATATTCCAATAAATCAACCCAAAAACTTAGTACCACAATATTAAGCCTCTAGTTATCTTCATTCCTACAAGATGCATGCCTTTAAATAATCTTAACAATTAACTACTGCTAGGAGTGCAGTGTTAAACCTTATTCTTATTGTTTACCGATTAGCAGTCTTTCATTTACCAAAATACAGTAAATTACTTAGTGTATACCGATCAATCTAGAATTAGTTATGTGTAATGCAAAACACTAAAGTTATGACTCATAAACACAATGACACATGGATTTTTAACGTGGAAACCCTATTAAGGGAAAAACCACTTGGGACCGGTAACCCAAAATTTTTACTCTTCTGAAGTGAGCTCGGTGAAGAGCCAACCATCTTAAAGGTTACAAACACACTGTTAGGTGTGACCTGTTAGAAGATTTAAATAGAATAGTTTTTCACTTGATATCTGGCATCTCTATGCTACCTTCTACGACCAAAATCAGTGTATTTTTTCAAATGGTATCTGGCATCTCATGCTATCTTCATGATCAAACTTTTTGATACTCCTTGGGATGTATCTCAATATAGAAAATATTGTTAAATCTTGCTCGGTTAAGAGACTTTCTGTTCCAATGGTTAAGTTGAAACAGTAAATGATATGTTCACATATACAACTATAAACTTGCATATTTTTATATCTATTGTAAGCTCATAATACCTTTCTAATTAATGTATCTTTTCAATAGCTTTGCTCCACTTCTTTCTATTCGATGATGTTGTGCTTCTCTGTTTCTTGGTGTATGCATAAATCTTTAGCTCTTTCCTCAGCTTGATTGATCAGGACTATATGAAGTTGTTCTTCATCAGTTTCTCTCCAGCATCCTTTTTCTCTCTTCACTCCCCTAATTCATAATTAATTAGATTATCTCTTTATAGACGTGATATCATCATTTCTAAGTTCTTGACTTTCTTGTTCTTGGTGTGATCCGCAATTCTAGCCAATCTTGATTTAGAGCATTTACTCTTGTTTTATCTCGTAGATATCTTCTTGCCAACTATAATAAAACTACTTTAAATCTTTCACTTATCTCTGGCTTTAATTTGTCGATAAAAACAATATTAAAAACTATATAAATCCTTATTTAGCTCTTGCTAGCTAAGTCTTTTTTCATTTCTGAACTTCAGTTATTTTTGGTGTTTTAACTCTTTGTTAGCTTCGGTCAACACTTTAGTTCTCCTCGAGCACCTCGTCAGGGTTGTCTATCCGTCGGAGTTGTCTGTCCATCAGGCATCACTGTGAAGTTCTCCTCATCGGTAATACTTTTGATTCTACTAATCAGTAATTCTTTTTGGGTTTCTCGTTTGGGAAACACTGTGACTTTACTTTTAGGTTTTTTTGTCTGTCAGGGTGCACTACCCGTAGGTGTTTATAGTCACTTAGTGAATATTGATATTTTATGCATTACTAAAAGCACAATCTTTATCTTTATGATTCTCTAAAGTATTTGACACTTTTTATATAACCAATCAGATTATATCAAGTTGACATCAATGACAATACAATCCTTTAACTGATTTAATTAGTTGCATTATCTTTCTGCATTTTGGTGATTAACTTAACATCTTCAAACATTCAATCAGTTATGGTTCATCAATCTCTCCCTTTGGCATTGATAGAAACACACTAAATTATCACACTATATTATTTCTAATACAATATGAAATATATCAAGTTTATATTTCATCAATCTCTCTCATATCTTTTATTCTATAACCAATACAAATGTATGGCTCTCGGTAAGCTCATATAGCTTAGATTTGTTTCTTTTAGAGTGTCTTTCTTCTATCTTTAATCCCTTTACTAGATAAATGTATCAACTTCTATCTTTTTTCTTGATATGTGCTCTTCATTGACTGTTCCTCTCCTTGATCATCTCTTTTTCCTTTGACAACAATCTCTCCTTTAGTATGTATTCTCTCCCTCATGTTACTTTTCTCCCTTTGATGGATATTTCATATGTGTTCTCTCCCTTTGGATATTCTAGATATTCTCTCCCTTTGGATAATGATAATCTCTCCCTTAGAATCTCTCTCCCTTTGAAAACAATGGCAAATTTATATCCTTTCTCTTTTTTATAATATACTCCTTGAATTTCCCTATCCATCAGCAATACAGTGACTCTGGTTTTTGGTGTAGATATGTAACTTGTTGTGTACAGATGTATCTTTGTAATCCATCTCTCTTGATTGCATTAACATGAATGATCTTCTAATTATGTGTAGGGCTGATGCAATTCCCTAGTCAGTTTACTAACCAATAGACAGGGGTTGGACCCCTAGTCTTTGTCTCAGGTACTCAAATGTATCTTTTGGCAATGGCTTGGTAAATATGTCAGCTAATTGTTCCTTGGATTGAACATATTTTATAATCACTTCTTTTTCTTGCACTTGTTCTCTTAAGTAATGATACTTGATAGCAATATGCTTAGTCTTAGCATGCATGACTGGATTATTTGATATGTTTATTGCACTGGTATTATCACAATAGATAATCACTGGTTCAAGAATCTTCATATTCATACCTTCCAGTAATTGTTTGATCCATGCAATATTGGAGCAATTTTTAGTAGGAGCCACATATTCTACTTCAGCAGTAGACTGTGAGATGCATCCTTGCTTCTTGTTGATCCATGTGACAAGTCTATCACCCATGAAGAATTCTCCTCCAGTTGTGATCTTTTGGTCATCTATGTTTCCATCACAATTAGCATCTGTATAGACTTGAAGCTCAAATTTACCCTTTTTTATACCATAAGCCATAGTCCTCTGTGAACTTTAGATATCTCACAATTCTTTTGACAACAGTCATATGTGATTCTTTGGAAAACATACATTAGTTTTCCAATCATTGATCTATACAAGGTCTGATTTACCTCATTTGATTTGTCTTCTTTTGTCAGCTTACATATGGTTTCCATAGGTGTTCCAACTAGCTTGGAATCTTCCATCTTGAATATCTTCATCACTTCCTTGATGTATTTGGACTGAGTGACATATATGGCTGCATCTTGTTGAAGAATCTATAGACCAAGAAAGAATTTGATCTCCCCAAACATAAACATTTCAAACTATTTTCTCATTTAATTAGCAAAGGATTTACATAACATTTCATTACCCCCAAATATGATATCATCAACAAATATTTCAGCAATCAGAATATTACCCTCAGTATCTTCTTTTAAGTACAGATTGTTATTTTCACTTGTTCTTACAAATTCAATGCTTATGAGATAAGAGTGAAGTCTTTCATACCAGGCTCTAGCTACTTGTTTTAATCCATACAAGTCTTTGTGTAGTCTACATACCATGTTTCTCTTGTCTGGATCAAAAAACCCTCCTGGTTGTTCAATGTATACCTCTTCTTCCAGTATTCTATTTAGGAATACAGATTTGACATCCATTTGGTATACCTTGAATCTTTTGAATGCAGCATAAGAAAGTGAGATTCTTACTCCTTATAGTCTAGCCATAGGTGTAAAGGCTTCACCATAATCAAAACCTTCTTCTTATGCATACCCCTTACATACTAATATTTCTTTATTCCTTGTAGCTTCTCCATTCTCATTCAGCTTATTTCTGAATATCCATTTGGTACTGATGACATTCTTGTCATTTGGCCTCAGTACTAGTGTCCATGTCCTATTCTTCTTAATCTGTTCTATTTCTTCATTCATAGCACTGACACATTCTTTATTTTCAAGTGCAGTAATAACAAATTTAGGTTCATAATCACAAAGTAAACATCTAGTGTTTAGTGACTTACTTCTTCTTCTCATTCTAGCCTTCTTGTCTCCTATGATCTAATTTTGTGGATGATGTCTTCTGACATACTTGGTAAGTTTCGGTTCATCTCTTTGTCCATCATTCTGATCATCATCTTGAGCTTCATTTTGATCTCCATCACTCAGAATATCATCTTGAGGATTTTCCTGATTTTTGATAATTGCAGCCTAATGCTCGGGTGCAATGTTCTATTTCTCAAAAGTGATACACTATTTCTTCGGTAGAGTGTCAGGTTCTTCAGTGTAAACAAACCTATTGTAATCTTCTGGTTCTTTTTTGATTTCCTAATCTTTCTTCTATGCATATTCATCTATTCTTACATTTTCACTTTCAATGATCTTGTTAGAGGACTTGTTAAGACATTTATAAGCCTTGATTTTGGTGGAATACCCTAGAAAGATACCTTCTTCACTTTTGGATTCAATCTTTCCATTTCTATCATCTTTCAAAATATAACATTGACTACCAAAAATTTTGAAGTAACTTACATTGGGTGTGTAACCATACCATAGCTCATAGGGTGTCTTCTTTGTGTCTTTCTTCAATTGTACTATGTTGAATGTGTAGACAATAGTACTAAATGCTTCCCCCCAGAAATTTTGAGTGATTCTTTTCTCAATCATTAGTGTTCTTGCACAATCAACAATTGATTTGTTTCTCCTTTCAGTAATTCCATTTTGTTGTGGTGTTCTTTGTGCAGAAACATGTCTTTTAATTCCATGCTCATTGCAATAGTTAGTGAATTCATCAAATACAAATTCCCCTCCTCTAACTGGTCTCAAGCATTTCAATTCCTTACCATTTTATTTTTCTACCATATCCTTATACCATTTAAACATCTTGAATGCTTTTGAATTATCTTTTAAGAACATAACTGTCATCATTCTAGAATAATCATCTACAAAGAGAATGAAATACCTATCACCATATTAACTCTTTTTCCTCATAGGTCCACATAAATCAATATGGACTAATTCTAGAATAGCATTATATGTATGGGATTTACTCTTGAAACTAGACTTTTTCATTTTACCTTTTTGACAATTCTTGCATATGATATGCTCAGGCTTTGACATGCTCGGTAAGCCTCTTACTCTTCTTTTATTCCTTATCTTTATCATGTTGTCAAAATTCACATAGCATAGTATTTTATGCCACAACCACATGTCTTCGTTTCTATCCATTAAACAAGTGGTGTTAATTATGAGGTCTCACCCCGACCCATCACAGCCTTACTGCTCGATCACACTTTGATACTTTATGTTTTGATACATTGATACACTTTTTGATTATCCTGACAAAGACTCGAGATATTATGTTATGATGATGATTATATTGTGTGGATTAAATTTTGATATGGATTAGACCTAGATCAGATGGTTTTTTTTTATTATATATATTTAGATAAGTGAATTGATGAGAAGATCGAATCATGATTAGACTTGATTATTTCATGGATGATATGTCATGATGATTATGGAATTTGTATGTTTTAAACCTTTCTATATGAAAATTGCAATTAGGAATTTAATCTTGCTATTGATTGATGTTGCTAATTATAAATTGAATATATATATATATTGCATGTGATTTTATTATCTTGGACTACTAATGCTCGAGTTTAGTGTGTAGGAAAGAGAACCATGAAATTATTCAGAGAATCGGGGCTAAACACATGTGAATTGAGTAAATCAAGGTTTAATCCAATAAGAGATTGAAACCTCGTTGTAATGTGATCCTTATTTTAAACGTAATCTGAATGTGTGTTAACAGTTTAATACTCATGTTATTGTTATTTGGACATGTCATTGTGAATGTGATGTGTATTTTGTCTTGGTGTCACTTGACACTCGTGCTGTCCATGTGGATGATGACATGTCAAATTAGGGCTTGGGAAAGAATCACCAAACCTAATAGGATGCAATATTAATTTCACTTGCATATAGATGTCTTGTAGGGATCACATCAAGTTGGAACTCGAATTTGAACTTTAGGGGTACTTTGAAAGGGTCAAAAGTGACCCTAGAGTGTATTTTTGACCAAAATTAGTTAACCCTAAGGGGGTACTTTGGGTTAGGGATATTTTTTACCTATGGAGTAAACCTATATCACCATTATGGCCCTCCAAAATGCCTACCTTTCAAAAGTGGCGAAAATGAAGATGGCCACATGCATTGACTTGTCCCACACTCCTTACTAAACTCACAATTAAGAGGGGAGACAAGAGGTAAGGGAAAAGGACTAGAGGGAATGTCTCATTAATTGCTAAGTCTTGAATACACTTTAGGTGCCTTTTTAGAAGATTTAGAGAAACTTAGTGAGTGTTCACCCACTCTCCAATTTTGGAAACAATTAGGTTTGGAGAAAGAAAAGGAAAAAGGATAAGGGCTCTTCTCAACCACACTATTGTGATTTTCTTGGACCAAGGTTGGTGGAATTCTTTCCATGGAGGAATGCTCTTGCACTTATGCTTTGCATGTTAAATGTTAGAATGAATATGTAGATCTTTTTTGTTTCATATATGTAATCTTGTGAGGTGTTGGTGTATGTAGATGTAGATGTTATGTGTTGGTTTGGGAAGCTTTTGAATTTTGTTTAATCTTTTTCTCTTTTGGTTTTAGGAGTATTGTTCATGGGAGTTTAAGGCATTACTCACCCTTTGAAAAGGGAAGAAGTGGCCTTGGATAAGGGGTTAGTTGGGCTATCCATTTTAGTGAGAGTCTCTTCTCTTGGAGAAGAGGGATAATTTCATGGAGTATGGGCTCCATGAAGCCATGTTGTAAAAAAATATTTTGGTATAGAAATGACCAAATTGTGTATATGGAAGGAATTCCAATTTTAGCATTGGAAAGGCATGGGAGAAAACTCTTGTTGAGAAATTTGATTGCAATGGCATTCTCATCCTTGGAAAAGCCCACCTTCACCCTACTTTAATGGGTTTGAAAGGCCCATTTGTGAAAACCTTGGTTGGGAGTAATTTGTTGTGCATTTGTGTTAGTTGTGAAGTTTTAAAATGTGCTACCTTGTTTAGTTTTGGTTCTCCAAGCTCGGGGGTGGCGTCTCTTGAGGCCTTGGTTGGGAGGTGAGCTCCCGTGGTTCCCTTCAAGTTTTATTGCAGGTTTTCTAAAATCAAGTTGGAGGTGAAAGATTTTGAAAGAAGCCTTCTTTTGGTATTGTGGAGAAAGAACAACTTTGTTGTTGCATGTTTACCCCTTGTGTTTGAGGATCATTTTTATTAAATGTTGTAAAGTTAATTTGCAAGCTTGTTGAGAAAAATGTATCAAGCTCTTATTCTTGTTGTAATAATTTTATGACATATAATTTTAAATTTCCAAGTTAAGAACACTTCATGTTTCCCTTGTAATTCTGAAGTTTTAGCTTGATTAGATCAATATTTCATTCTCAAAATCATTGCATTTACATCCCTTGAAAAGAAGTGATTAAATTAGTAAACATAGTAAGTCATAGAAATTGATGTAATAATGAGAACAATTACCTATTAGTAGTGATCAATTTTAATTGTATAAGGTTTGGGCAACAAAAATAAAAATAAAACAAATTGCATGTATCTGTATGCAATGAAAGTATACCTGTAAGGAACAACATTAAAACATGAAAACACCAAGATTAATTATTATAAACAAGATTCAAAGGTTTAGCATGTTTAAAATGAAATCCAAAATAAAGACTTTCACCACAACCTCCGATGAGCTAAACAAGGGCACCCAATGCCTTTTTGATTTGCTCTTAGAGATTATTGTGAGTGTGCTCTCCCAACACAATATGTGTAAATCCCACTATTTGATTAAAGATACAAACTAATTGATTGAGATGAATGAAGAGCTCAAAGAACAAGTATTGAAAACTTGTCTCAAGCCTTCATCATGAATGTCAATGCAAGATTAATGCTAAGATGAAGATTCAAAAACTACACTAAGATGATATGCATAAGACAACAGAAATAAGTTTATTTGTCATTATCCTAACATATAATATCTAGATTCAACTATGAACTACAAGCATGAACAAGAACAATGAGCTAAGAATTCTAAAGCTATTTTAACATGATAACAATGCATAAAAATGGAGATGGTTTGCTCTTGGCAAGAGCCTCTAT
>MU224906.1:3252857-3268451 GCA_018584345.1 Thuja plicata
TTTAAATATTTCAATTTAAACTATAGGAAATTGAATTTAATTAATTAATTATTAGTAATTAATCAATTAAGGTTAATTAATTAAATAAAATTAATTATTTAATTAATTTTGGGAATTTGATTAGATGATTTGGGGAATAAATTTAGAATAAAATAGATGATTAATTAATGATTAAAAAACTATTAATTAATAGATGAAATAAATTTAGAAGAAAATAGATAATTAATTAACGATTAAAAAACCATTAATTAATAGATGAAAATTAGTGATTTTAATGTCAAGTCGCAAGTCTATCCATTTTAGGGTGTCTACAGATAGAATAACACAAATGGTTGGTAATACAATGTATTGATTACAAAAGGATTAAGGTTAAGTGATAAAAATTTTAAGGGTACTGATTCACCCCTGCCCTCACAATACACACCATTCCATTATTTCTAACATATTAACATGCTTAGATAGAGATCTATGGGATGCTTATTGATTTATTTGCAATTCTTAGTTTAAATTATCTTTATTATTCCATAGGATTGCTCATAAATAAACTAATCTTAGGAAGGTGTATTTCATTCACACACAATACATATTTACACATATATACATATACACACATATTTGTGTATATATACATATTTACACATATACACATGTATTTGTGTATATATACATATTTACACATATACACATATGTTTGTATAGATACACACATACACATAGATGCACATGTTTGTGTATATATACATACATATACATATATTTGTGTATATATACACATATACGCACATATACACACATCTATCATGTCACAGATCCGATGAAGTATTAAATTTTATTTTATAAAGATTGGAATTGGAATTGAAATTCTAATTCCACCTATTTAGGTGGAAGATTGATATGCCCATTTTAGGGCAAAATCAGAATTTCATAATTCCAATTCCATTTTTATTAATGGACCCAAAAATGGAATTTGGCATTATCTAGAATTAGATAATTCCAATTCTAGTCTAATTCCAGCCCCCAAACGGGCTAAATGTATCTGGAATCAATATGATGAAGTGGACCATCATCAAAACTGACTTTTGGCATTTCTAAAATCCCACAAAACTGAATAAGTTACATCTGAAATCAGCTTGGGAAACTAATCAATTCTCATTTTTCACTCCTGCAACTTGGATCAAAATGTAATCATTTTTCCCGAAAATCCACATAAAAAATGGTTGGCTTTCTGTGTTTCCTAAAAATGAAGTGAGTAACCTTTTTCAAACAACTTCTAATTTCGGATGTGGAAAAATATCGAGTTGTATCATAAATTTTTGTAATCTTTCACAAGGATAAGTATACACATAGGTTCATTTGGTTGATGGAATTGACCTGGAATTGGAAAATGAGAATTGGTTTCCCTTCTCAAAATTGAATTCTCAATTCCAATTCCATGCCTCAATTCTAATTCCAAGTTCTAAATAAATTTTGTTCAGTTTAGACTTCAAAAAAATAACAAATGAGGTGGTAAGGTTCAGAAAATTTGCACAAGAGTTCTTTGTAATAAAGATAATTGCATGGATCCATTAGTTAAGAGTGAAGGTTAACTAGATGCCAGAGCAATTTCAAAAGAAGGTCTCTTTGATGAATTTTGCAGTTTGTGGGCAACATTCTGAATAAATTACAAATGGATTGAGTTTCAAAAAAAATATCAAATGAGGTCATAGGAATTTGAAAACAAATATGGGGTTTCTTTATAGTTAGGAAAATTGCAAGGAACAACTAGTTTGAGAGGAAATACATTAGGCTCTAAGATATTTTCCTCTAAAAATGATCATTTATATATGTTAGCAAGTGCGTAAAGCAATGATTCTTTTAGGGCACAAAAGTTGACTATACTAAATATTGGTCACAGAAGCTTGCAATTTGACACATGATCTCTTATGATATATAAGTGTTCATGTCAAGACATATGTGATGATGATCACTCAATTTTGGAGTATATCCCTCTAAATTTGGCTTCCAAATAGGAATAATATGAGTGGTATAATTCCTCTTTTCTTATCAATGGTACTTCAAATTTTGCAAAAAATTTGAAGTCCCAACACCTCCCTTGAGTTAAAAAGAGGTTAGAAGGGGGGATAAATCAAATCATTGATACGACTAAGCCTTAAAAGAACCTCTTGAGAAAGCATATAAATTTCAAGAAACCTCACAAAGGATTGGTCTAACTAAAATTTTATGGTTGTAGTAAAGGTAATCTTGGTCAACCTATTGTTGGTGATGTTCTAAGAGATGAAAAAAGGTTTATGATGAAAACAATGAAGAAAATGCTATAGTTGCTTGGTGAGGTATCAAAAGATCCATTCTTCCTAGCTTTTAAATGGTGCAAATAGAAGGGGATTCAGAATTGATAGTTAATTTGGTCTAGAACTCTAAAGTTCTTCCATGGAATATAAGAACCAATATAGAACATGACAAATCCTTAATAATTATATAAAAATAAGAGACTAATATTATGCTCTACAACTCTCCTACCTATACAAGTTTTAAATCTTTAGTTTTCATGGGGGATGTCAATCATGGGGGAAAATCTGTATTGGTCCCCCCAGAATGTGCACCTCGACCCAAGAGACCATACTTCCACATAAGTTGAGAAAAAAACTCCCTTGAATGATGCTCCCGTATGGGATAAGTTTGAATCTATACACTCTAATAAAGCGTTGAATACCTATCCACAAGACAACGGAGAGATTTCAAAATAAAATGCTTTCTTTGGTAGAGTGGCCTCCACTTATTGGGTGCATAAACTCAGTGGTAGGAGCACAGTCTTGTCTAATAGCTCTACTTCTTCATAATTTAAAGTCTCTGAAGATAGTATTGAATTCACTCTTCTCAATATCTTTATGGATAAAGTTTCCATAGATTTGGCTATGCCCTCATTATTAAGGTATATTATTTTAGACATAATGTTGTCCTAGTTCATTGATGGCAATAGATGTTTGGAAGTTCAAAGGCAATGTGTCCATTAGTGCTATAATAGATAGGTTATTTTTGTTTAGATTTAGTTTTAAAGAAGTGTAACATAAAATAATGTGGTTAGGGTGATAATAAGGGGTTCTAAAGTGGTTCCCTAATGCAACACCTAACCAACCCTTAGTTACATTCGAAGGACGATGACACACTAGGCCCAAGCAAGACTCAAGCATTAAGTGGGTGCAATGATACTTCATTTGTAAATGTGGGGAACAGATTAGAGAGATATGATTGAATATATAAGATAGAGAGATAGAAAGGAGGAAAAGAAAAGTTTCAAGATGCACAAGCTCACAAAAAGAAAATATCTCAGTATAGATGATAGAAACAAGAACCAAAAGATGTAACTAACCTGCAGAATTGATTTGTAGTTGTTTTGGAGTGACTAGGTTGTCTTGGCCATTCTGTTCTTAGGACTAGGTCTCCTGCGCTAACCTGTTCTTGGGACTAGGTCACTTGGTCTGACATGTTCCCTATACTTTTGATTGTTTTCAGTTGTAGATTGATTGCATGGTTATGAAGTTCTTAGATTTGATTAGGTGCAAATGTCACTTGTATCTACACATAAAAAATTAGGTAATTTTTTTGTAGAGAGGAGTTTGCCTCAGTAAAACCCTGGTTAAGGAATCAACCTTGAAATAAAAATCAAATATGCATGAAAGGAAAGATTGTAAATGTAAAGTAGATATTACATCCACAATGTTAATGCTTATACCTTCATAAATAGACTCAATGTTCTTATGTCCATGAATATTTTTGTAAGTTTCTTGAATGTAGTTGTATGTAGTTGTTAGATCTTGAAATATAGAGAAGAATCAAGGATACCATTTGCAAATGCATAGATCTGCAAATACTCTTCAAAGTCTCCAATGTTGTTATGCTTGATTGCCTCTTGCCTTGAAGAATGGACGAATATGGATGGATAAATAATATTTTTTCTTGATTGAGTTCTCCTTTACTTGACCTTCATGAGGGAGAGAATCTTGCTACAATGGAGAATATTGAATTCAAATAATGCCTTTGATGCTTTAAATATTGCTTGAGAATGCTTGGATGCAAAATTATAGGAGAGCTCTTGAATTCCAAGTTCATGATTGTCCAAATGAGGAAGGGTAGGTTTTTTATATACCCCTCACAAGAATTTTGGAGCTGAAAACTTGAAGGAAGACAACAGGGTTTTAGATTTCCCACTTAACCAATGAAGCGAGCCCCCAATTTAAATTTTGGGGAAAACCAAGGAGAATAGGTTGGTATGGGCAACCTACTCCTAGCAATAGGTTGGTTTGGCCAACCTATTCCCCCCAAAATGCATTTAAATTTGGTCTAGGGGTTGGGAAGACAAAGAAGATGTCAACATGATAAGTGGTACGGAGCTAGATCAAGAATAATGAACATGAAAACTTGAGAACACTAAAAAGGGGCCTAATTGAGAATCTAATTATAGGTACTTACAATTTAGGCTAGTACAAGAGGATGTGATAGAGTCCTTTTGGAAGGTCTCTAGTTTTTCAATAAAGGACATTGTAGTGGTCTAACATCTCTACAAGTAAAAGCCTAAATTTGACTCTATGCTACATCTAGGAAGGGTTCCTCCTTCATGGGTCCATCTCTTAGGATTCCTTTGGAATTTTGGATCCTAGCACCTTAAAGAGTATATTTGACTCTTTTGGTGTGCTTATTATCGTTGATAAAGTTACTCTTTAGAAATATCTTCTCATCTTTGCTAAATTTTGTGTGAGTGTAGAAGCAAACAAGTCTCTTCCCTAAAGTATCACCCTTAATTCCTAATTTGGTTAACACTGCAAATCCATCATCTATGAGAATGCTAGTTTCTTGTATCAAAAATGTCTTAGATTAAGTCACCTTATGTTTAAATGTATTATTTTCCCTCCAATCCTTTAAGGAAATGAAAGGAAGTTTCAAGAGGTCCTATTAACCAATGGATATTATGGGAGAGCTCAAGATACATGGCATAGCCTCTTGCACTAGACTGGACTCAAGCCCATAATCAAATACTCATTGAAGAAAGTTACCCTACTTGTAGACACCTAAAATTGTCCAACGCTTGTTTTATTTTTAAATGATTAAATAATCTTAATTATTTAATTAATTTAGTACCATTCTTCTAGTTCGGATTCAAAAGTCAACATTTTCCTTCCTTCCCATAGTTAAATAATAATATTATTTAATTCATTATTAATTTTCACTTTACTTAAATAATCTTTATTATTTAGTTATATGAATTTATATTTTCCCTCTTAATTAAATAGTTGTTTTAACTATTTAATTAAGTTAACTAAGCCTTCTCTAATTAGATGAATTCTTTGATTTATTTAATTATTCACTCCTCAGAAAAGTAACCTCTTCTAAAAATAAATAAAGCATTTATTTTATTTATTAATCTCATGCACACAATTAAATAATTATTTAATGTTAACTAAGCCTTCCTTTTCCACCTCTCTAACTGTCATTCACTTTTAGTTCCAAATCTCACACGATTAGCTAACTCTTCAATCAATTTAATCCATCACAATTATGCAGCCAGTTCCACATCATTATTATTAAATAGGTTGTATCATTGAATCGCAGTCATTGATCATTTACCCCCACCTCTTAATCTGAATCGTTGGTTGGAAACCTAAAACTATAAAAGGAGCCTTGCTTCCCAACTATTATCAATCAAAATCTTCAAATATTTTTGTAATCACATATCAAATTAGTGTTACGATTTTTAGAGCCGACATTACATCACAAAGAAGAGAAGACCAATGGAGGCTTTGTATAGATTGAGCGCACAATTTTGATTTAAATTTATTTTATGATTTACATTTTGTTTTTGTTTATTTATATTGGTAAGTTAGGATTTTTTCTTTGAATTGGGTAAATTGTAGTTTTTCATCTCTTTGTAAGTTTTACTCTGAAATCCTTGTCTTACATTTTAGTGATTCAGATGTGAGCATTCCCTAACTTGAAAATTTTCTTGAGATTTTTGAATTAGAAGGTTATAGGAAATATTTGTTTCAATTGCACAATCTTCACTACATTTGCTACTAATCTAGTATGCATCCAAGGAATAATTTATGTATTTGTTGGCTATACTGACACATTCATTAAATATTTGTTGCATTGTAGGATACAAAAACAAATATGCAACTGTTAAAACTACATACACAAGATATTGTTGATCTCTAAGTTTTGTTGATCATTAGTGTCCCACACTTAGTCATTTATCTAGACAGGTTAGCCGGTCATCACTGCAGCCAAGATATTCAGTATAGGAAAATCTATCCAGCATAGTCGTTGCCAAGCAAATAATGATTTCTAATTGACTTGGCAATCAAGCAAAAGTTGATCATGTTCATGCTGAGCGCCAGAGTCTTAATGTGTCGAGCAAGACAGTTTTGACATACATGTTAGGAATGGCACAAACTTGAAGGTAAAATATTTTGGGCCGACTTGTTCATGCATTTAATGATTTCAACAAAGTTAATTATGCATTAATTATTTGATCCCAATGCGTGGCATGGAGCCAATAAGAAAATTGGAATGCCGAAGCGGCATAAGCATTTGATCCTGATCGTTGATCTAGATCTAGATGCCAGATTCGTAAAGTATATAAGATTGCTTCTTAAACCCTAAAATGGCAGAGTGGTGTAAGTGTGTATGAGAGGAGAAGTGTATGCGTACAAGTGAGATGCATAAAGGGTTGTTTTGATAAAAGAAGCATAGATCTAGAAAAGTGAAAGAGCAGTGAGTAGCAAAGTAAAGACATATCAGATTATTAGATCAAAGAAGGTATTGGAAAGAGAATATCTATTATCAGCATCAGAGTGCATAATGAAGGATAAGTTCCTGAGACATTCTAACCAGTGTATCAAGTGAAATCTCTTAATAGAGTGGTCCTAACATACCTTATTAAATCTCTTAACCGAGTGCTTACTTTGTTGTAAGTTTAAATCCTTTTACAAGGTAGATTGTAATGATCTATAGATCTTAACTGGGCAGACCTTTAACTAGGTAGATTACATATTGTGATCAAAATTTGTAGCCCTAATAGGCATAATTTATTGATGTAGTAGTGAAGATTTTTGTGGGTGTCATCCCCACCCCAGTTTTACCTTATTTGGGTTCTGGGTTACCAAAATTCTATGTCTTGAGTTATTTATTTACTGTCATGGATGCTACTAGTTGATAGATCAATTAAATTTATGTATGGTTGTGTATCAGTTTTATTTTAAAGGATAAAAGTTTTAAGATCTGATTCACCCCCCCTCTCAGTATCTTTCTTTCCCATATTGTATTTCCAACAATTGGTATTAGAGCGCAATTCTCCTACAAAAGTTTTTAATCATCTTGAGAGTACAGACCTGGAGATGGAGATTTACAAATTGGGTAAAGTCATTGAGAATCAAAAGATTGAAATTCAGTTATCTTTACATCATCTTGAGAATGCAAGACAAGAATTGAGGAAGTCCTTGATATCTAGGAAAGATTTGTCCAAACAAATGAATAGTACTCATTATCAGGAAGAAGACACTGCAAATTTATTTCAGAATGGAAACTCTACTGAGAGTGATACAACAATTGCAGATCTACTAGAAAGGAACAATACATTGTGTGAAGAAGTTAGAAACCTGAAAAGAGAACAATAAATGCAAACAGTCAGACTATGTGAAGTAGTGGAACAAAAGAAGAAAGTTGAAGATGACAAATTTATGGCTGAAGAAGAAAAAATAATGATGACCATCAAACTTAATGAAAGGACACATGACGTACAAATGATGACAAACAATTAGGTTGACATGGTGAATCAATTGCTACTTGCAAATCAGGAGATCAGTAGGAAAGACATGGAAATTATGAATTTGAGATCTGATAATAGTCAATTGAAAGATGAATTGAGATCTTAGAAAGAACTGAATGAAATATTGAACAGACCCAATGAAGCTTTGAATCATTTTGAAAACTTGATGGAAGCATCAAGGAGATTTAAAGATTCTTCTGGATTAGGTCACATCGAACAACAAACATCTACTGAGAAAGGAGAATCATCTAAGATTGGTGAAAAGAGGAATGTAAAGTCAAAGAACAACAAGCCTGTATGCCACCACTGTGGAAAATCAGGACACACAACAAACATCTGTTGAAGCAAGAATGGTAAGTCCAATCCTAAACCTAAGTACAATGGTTATTTTCTTTAACTGTAAGAAGTTTGGACATCAAGCGCATGAATGTTTGGCAAAGGAAAATAATGCACCTCCCACACCTAGATTCAATGGGTATTGTTACAACTGTCAAAAAATTGAACATAGAGCACAAGATTTTAGATCTAAAGCTAAACAACAATTGACATCAAAGACACAAGCAAAAGCACCAAGGAAGGGTAAGACTTACAATTGGGATTATAAAACATGGTATAGCTATCATTACTGTGGTGAGTATGGACATGTTCCAGAAAATTGCATAAAGACACATTTCAGAGGTAAATCTAAGAGTTGGATGGATGGAAGCCTAGTTTGCTATAATTGTTTGAAAATTGGTCATACTAGGAAAGATTGCAAAAAAAGGGTACCTACTCCCACTGTTGAGCATATTAGAGCACAGATGAACCAGACATGGATAAGGAAAGTAGAACCATGTAGTAGTGAAGTTACTAAAGTTGAGGTCACCCAATCTAATGGATCAGGTCATCCTACCATCACTAATTAAGCAAAGAAAGGTATGGTAAGGAACTGTGTTTATATCTCATAAATTTTATTAGTTCCTAACATATAAAAGTGCAATAGTCCATATCTACATATAATAAGATGCATCGGGACATATTTTGAGTTATGTAGCGAGCAAAGTCAAAATGCGCTATAGGTGTCGAGAAATAGTATATTTTCTGATGTATGCCGAGTAATTTTTGTTTGATGACCGATAGGAAAGTGAATTTCATGAGTTGACCAAGGATAGTTGTTTGCCACTCACTCCATTGAAAGATCATTTAATGCTGACCTAAATTTTGACCGTTGGAGCCTATATAAAGGGAAGAGCTATATCATTTCTTCTCATCATGTGATTAAGAATTTCATAAGAGCAATTGTGCATTTGTGAACTTGAATTCTATAAAGATTTTTGAAGATTTATAAAGCATGCCGTCAGCAACCTCTTTAGTGGAAAGTGTGGATTTTGTCAATTTCTGAGGTACATCTATTCGTGATCCTTGAAACCCTATTTTTTGGAGAAAATGGCCACAAGTTCTTCTACACTAGCTAAGAGAATGGAGAAGGAGTTGCTAAATGTTCAATTGGTAAGGAGCGACACCTGTGCGCCTCCTAATTTCTGAGCAGTTCCTGAGAGCACCATCAAGGGCGATATGACTGGAGCCCTATCATCAATTCCACCGAAGGTACTCATGATTCATGATATTAGGTAATGTTATATGTGCAAGATAAGTGAAGTTGGAGATCATGAGCTAAGAGAATCTTACAACAAATTATGCATTAATGGAGCCCTAAAAGATGAACACAAACATTTAACCGAGAGAGGGTTAACTCGTGCCCTAGACTTTCTGAGAGAATTCAGAATGGAATGGATCAAGATTGTTCTAAGTTGAATACATGACATGAACATATGGCTAGAGAATGGACCAGTTAAGATTACAAAGGAAATCATCCATCGAGTAATAGGTTATCCAATTCTAAATGGGAAGAAAACTATGAGATGTCAGAATAAGGAAAACATAGAAGAATTCACTGGAGCCCTTTGGAACAAAAGAGGGATGACGATCTCTATGATTATAGATTTGGAGCTTGATTTTGTTGTTAGGTTTATATCTCATAAGTTTTATCAATTGAACCGATTGGATAGTGTCCCCTACATTGCAGTTGACCAGGCTTGGAAAATTGTGAAGAAGGATCATACCTATGACCTTGTCGAGCTTCAACTAATGCAACTATTTGAGAACCTTGCTTCAATCAGAAAGGAAAAGAATTCAATATGTAAGTTTGGATCTCTGCTCACTTGCATATTTTTCTACATACAAAATACATTTCCTACTTTTGGAAACATAGTGTGGAAAACAAACATACCTATCACACAACAAATCAATGCATTTATTAAGCAATTAGGTGATAATTTTGATAATGTGATGGGGACATATTTTGTGGAATTCAAGAAAAAAATGAGATTGAGTAGAATTCCCAGTTCACTAGTTGAGAAACATTATGAAGATGTATGTTACCTAGTAGACACAGATTACACCTATGTGCAAGCAGTAGTGCCGAGGGTTTTAGCTTATGAAGTAAAATTTGATGAGACATCTACAGAAATAACAACTCTATTGGCAGAGGAAATTGATAGTACAGTGAAAAATTTTGGAAACTATGAAGAAGCTAAGTCCAGAATCACTATAGATTTGAAGGCTGGCACTATGGAGAGGAAAAGGAAGAAAATTGTCAAAAATCTGAAGAAGATGGTTGGTATTGAGAGTGATGAAGAATCAGAGGATGCACCTTTAGGCTTATCTATAGGACATGGAGAAGATATGTCTAGTGAAGAAGAGGAGAGTGAACCTGAAGAGCAGGTCACTGTGAAAGGTAAAGGGAAGCAACCAGTGGTTGCCGAGGAAACTAAACCAAGTCAAGACAAATCTAAGGCAACCCCTCCTATAGCTAACCAGCATAGGACAAGAGCATCAACTATTTATGCACAATCCGAGACAACAAAGGTATATACAAATAAGATTGCTAGTGAGAGCAATTCAGGGAAGAGAAAACAAGTTCAAACCAAGGTTGTGTCGAGCCAACCTGCTAGGAAAAGACCAAGGAGGAAACTATACTTGGAGTCTGAAGATGATGAGGAGACAAATACTGATGAACCAAGCAACATACTTGTAGCATCATATAAATCAATGACCAATATTGATGAGGTATGTAAGAACCTAAGAAGTAATACTCGTTTAGCAGGATTTAAGTTTATCAAGTATGAGAAGCCAAGCATAGCTAACAAGCATAAGATTCAAGAAGCATTAATAGATATGATATGCACATTCAAGATGATTCTTGTATAGATAGGAAATCTTATTACTACAGAGATTTATGATATTTTATCTCAGAAATGGAAATATGCACTGATGATTGAAAGACAGATAAGAGAAGGAACATTAGCTAAGGTCATTCCTGATCTAACCAAGAAACAAATAGCTAAATTCATAGAACAATATCAGAGGAATTTTATTCCTAAACAAATATCCTATGCAATTCTAAAGAATGATGTTGAAGGTGTAGTTCAACAGAGCACCGGAATATGGAAGGAAACTTTTGGGTTAATCACTAAGAAGGCTGATGAGAAAGGTGAAGGCACCTCAGAGCTGAAGGAAATGGAGAAAGAAAATGCTATAGATCAAGCAGAAACTAAAAATAAACCCTAAAAGGAAACATGTGATGTAGAAATTATAGATTTTACAATGGATAGTCCCATTGATACTACACATGGAGAAAATAGCAATGTAGATGTCGAGGATCAAAATGAGCCAGCAGACACATGTATGCATTTTCCTATTCGGGCAACTGAGGTTGAGTTAGAGAAAGAAGGAGAAAAGAAGGTAATCAATACAAATCCACCTATTTTAGAGGTTGTACAAAAAATTTTAGAGAGTGGATATAAGATGGAGGAAATTTCAAATAAGCCTATAGAACAAGAGGCTATACAAGTGTTGGTGGATCTACCACACTCTGCAACATCTACTCCCACTAGACCCAATATAGGAAATATACCTGATCAACAGATAATCTTGACTCAAATGAAGGCAAAAATTGAAATTAATACTGACAAAGGTAAAGATATCACAGTACCTAAGCCGAGTATCAGCTCTTCAGAACTCAAAAGGAAGAAGTCACATAAGAGGAACTCACCAAGTCCAAGTGTCACTTTGGATGAAGTAATTGTGATTCCTAAATGGGATATAGATAACTTGACATATGAGTAGATTCAGACTCTGCAAGACCTTTTGAAGAGGAAGGAGAAACAAGAGGAACTAAAGAGGGAGCACCAACAAAAGAAAGTGTTACATGAAATGAAGGATATTTTTGTTAATGCTTTTGATATAACATATATAAATTAACAAACATAAATCTTGGAATAGTTAGTCCATATTGTGCAGAAAGTTAATGATGAAAATATTGAGGCAAATGAAAATTTGCTACAATGGTCCCAGAGAAAATTTGATAACAAAGTTTTAGAGAAGATATCAGCAGAGATTTCTATCAAATAGGTTGAACTAACTTCTCTTAGTAGTATTCTTGAGGAAGTTACAAATAATGTTTATTCCTTGTATAAAAAGTTGTGTGATGTAGAATTCTTTACCAAGGATAACCAATAGCTTATTGATAATTTGCAACTAGCTTTGAATTCAACAGGGAGTACATTGAGTATGGATGCTAGTTCTAGCTCCTTACATTTTGACAAGTTGACTCATACACAGAGGATATTAGCCGAGCTTATGGATGAAGATGGAAGAATAAGAGCAAAGTTAATAACTATTCAGACTACCTTAATACCTCATCTGGAGGTTATACAAAAGGAACTTAAAGCTGTAAATGAATTAGTCAAGAGGGATTCTCATCTCTCTAGAGTAGATAGTTTGGTAAGTCTAGCTATCGAGCTAGAAATTAAGTTACAAGTTATGAAGTTTGTAAAGGGTAGTTGGGAAACAGCATTTGCACTAACATTATAGCTTCATAAGTCATTTTTGGATAAGTATGACTTAACCCCTGCAGCTATCAGTGACAAAAACAAGGGGGAATTACATAAGGAAATGAATAAAGATGTGTAGAATCAGGCATAATATTTTGTAAGGCATGTATATTATGTAAGTATGAAGTATAATCTTAGGGGGAGTACATTGTGTACTTAGGAATAATTTTGTGGATGTAAAGAAATGATAAGTATGTTTTTGCCACTAATATCAAAGGGGGAGATTATTGATCTCTAAGTTTTGTTGATCATTAGTGTCCCACACTTAGTCATTTATCTAGGTAGGTTAGCCGGTCATCACTGCGACCGAGCTATCTAGTATAGGCTAAGCTATCTGGCATAGTTTTTGCCAATAAAATAATGGTTGTCAATTGACTCAGAAATCAAGAAAAAGTTGATCTTGTTCATGTCAAGCGCCAGAGTCTTAATGTGCCGAGAAAGACAATTTTGACATACATGTTAGGAATGGTACAAACTTGAAGGTAAACTATTTTGGGCCAACTTGTTCATGCATTTAATGATTTCAACAGAGTTAATTATGCATTAATTATTTGATCCCAATGTGTGGCATGGAGCCAATCAGAAAATTGGAATACCCAAGCGGCATAAGAATTTGATCCTGATCATTGATCTAGATCTAGATGCTAGATTTGTAAAGTATATAAGATTGCTTCTTAAACTCTAAAATGACAAAGTGGTGTAAGTGTGTATGAGAGGAGAAGTGTATGCGTACATGAAAGATGTGCAAATGATTGGTTTGATAGAAGAAGCATAGATCTAGCAGAGTGAAAGAGCAGTGAGCAGTAGAGTAAAGACATATCAAATTATTAGATCAGAGAAGGTATTGGAAAGAGGAGATCCGTTATTAGCATCAAAGTGCATAACCAAGGATTAGTTCTTGAGACATTCTAACCAGTGTATTAGGTGAAATCTCTTAACAGAGTGGTTCTAACAGACCTTTCTAAATCTCTTAACCAAGTGCTTACTTTGTTGTAAGTTTAAATCCTTTTACAAGGTAGATTGTAATGATCTATAGCTCTTAATCGGGTAGACCTTTAACTAGGTAGATTACATATTGTGATCAAAATTTGTAGCCCTAATAGGCACACTTTATTGCTGCAATAGTGAAAAATTTTGTGGGTGTCATCCCCACCCCAGTCTTACCTTATTGGGTTTCTGGGTTACCAAAATTATGCGTCTTGAGTTATTTATTTACTATCATGGATGCTACTAGTTGATAGATCAATAACATTTATGTATGGTTATGGATCAATTTTTTTTTAAAGGATAAAAGTTTTTAGATCTGATTCATCCCCCCCTCTCAGTATCTTGCTTTACCTTATTGTATTTCCAATAGATACATCATTGCATCTGACAAAATTAGTGCTACATACATAAATAAAACATCGCATTCATTATATAATAGAGAATTTCACCACAAATTCATGCTTCTATTGCATCTATCTGGTATGCAATCAAAATTAAAAATTAAAAATGTTTTTCAATTTTTCAATTCTTTGTTTTGTCTAGAATAGTGGAAGTTGGTGTTCTTGATATTCTATGTAGGTACATTTGGAAATTCAGGGATAAATAATTTCTACTAACTAGTTTGTTGCATGGCTTCAAGAAAGAATTGTTATTTTAAAAATTACACTAGTACAAAAACAACAATATGTGACTAAATAAACTATTAAAAATTGCATATAAATGACTAAACTTAGTCACATGACTATTAGTAATTTATTTGCAATCATTTATAATGTGACAAAATTTATGACTAAACTATTTTAGTCATTTATTTAGTCATTGATTTTGTTCATTGATTTGGTCATTGATTTAGTCGTTAATTTAGTCATTGGTTGTTGTTAGTTGTTAATGATTTGTAGCTTTGATTGGATTATTCCAATCGATGAAATCAAATGCATAAGTGGCCTATTGGCCTTAAGAATTTGATTTCTATCCTTCTTATGTATTCTACTGTGATTATTGATTATTATACATAATTAAATAGTATGATCAAAATCATGTATGTATGTATATGTGTGTGTGTATATGTATGTATATATGTTTATATATATATATATATATATATATATATGTTTATATATATGTATATATATGTATGTATATGTGTGTGTGTATGTATATATATGTACATGTACATATCTATATATATATATATATATATATATATATATATATATATATATATATGTGTGTGTGTGTATACATATATGTATATATATACACATATTATGTATTATATTATTAATATATATACATAATTGTAATTGAGATAACTATTATTAATCATTCTAATAATATTAATCATTTTGTTAATATCATTTATATTAATTATGATTGTTAATATCATCAATACAAATTATGTTGTTAATACAATTACATTGTTGATAGTAATGCAAACATCGATAATGAGTATCAATACAGTTGTTGATGACATCAGTATCAATATAGGAATAAACTGAATGAGCATGGAGATGTTATTGGAATTATATTGGAATGATGTACTGAGAGGGGAGGAGTGAATCAGTACCTCTAAATCTTTTCTTGGTTAGCCCATTAACCCTTAATCATCAGTTTGTAAATTATCTTATCTAACTATTCATCTTTATTTATGCATATGTAATCATATCATAAGTTCTTTTAGTATGTAACCATAACAGAAACATTCATGAAAATAGGTAACACATAATACAAGATATGATATCGCAGAAAACTCCTATTAGGAAGTAAAAACTATGGTGGGGATTGTTACCCACAAGACTTCACTATCTGCAGATAAGAAGGGGCCGGTTAAGGCTTACAATTGGTCACTTCTGA
>MU224906.1:3288903-3335517 GCA_018584345.1 Thuja plicata
AATCTTGCATCACCCAAAAATATGTGTTTTTCTATTCAATAAGGGATATTTTGTACAAAGATGCTATTTTTGGAAACTTACTATTTTTAGTAAGTTGGTCGTTTGAACTCAGAATGTTCTAATTTTCTAGGTGAACGTTCATCTTAGTCATATAATAATGCCATTTGAATTTCATTTCCAGATCATCTGTATTGGCGAAGTTATTAAGGATTTACTGAGATTTTAGGATGCAAAATCTTTGAGCTCAATTTTTAGGATCTTAGAGGCTCCGGATCGAGGTCAAACCCCTAGCTGACTGGCACTTTGCAAGTCAAACACTGTAGATCGCGATCTCCCCTTTCTGAAAAGTGGTTATAATAGCCAATCGGAGCTACAGTTCAAAAGTTATGGCTTCCTGAAGTTGGGCTACCTAATCTCATGTTTTGTAAATATTTAAAGCCGACCCTTTTGTAATAAAAGTGAAAAATAATTAAATGCTAAGGGTAGTTGGCCTTAATGGCTAGATTTTTGGAACCTTCTCAGGTGGTGGAAATTGCCTATATAAGGAAGGCATGTAGTGTTGTCTAGGGCAGTTCTGGGTAGATTGGGGTAATAATTTGAGGCTTTGTCCTACAAAATATTGTAAGGGGAATGCCCATGTGGGTTTGCATATTGTAATTTTGAAATTTTGTAATTCCACATTTGTGGAGATAATAAGAAGCCCATTTTCTATTCTTGCAAATTGTTGTTGCTTCTCTGTTTCTGTTATGTGTTTGTGGCATTAAGGGGAGCACCCTTTATCAGTTTATTTTTGACATTACATTCAATAAACATAGTATTCATACTTTCATGATACTTTCTAAGTATTAGTGACAGTTGTACTATCCATTGATGTCCATTACAAAAATGCCCAATGATGATAAAAATGCTATAATGTATACAAATCAGTGACAGTCCTAGAAGTCTGCATTTAAATGCATTTAAATATTGCATGAATCATTTTTAGAACAGCATAAGGTTTGAGCTCAAAATGATTTCCTAGATCATTCAAAATCCAAGTTGACTACTTAATCTATGTTACTGATATATCCATGGCATTCATTTTGCATTCATAAATGGGAAAGAGAAAACACAAAAACAAATAATTTAATATTTGCATTTCTTTTTACATCCTAAGCGCATCCATAGATATATTTGCATAAAGAAAAGTTCAAAAAAAACATACATTTGCATATTCATCTAGAATCATTCAAACGCATCTATATATCAGTAATGAATCAAAGAGCATAAATGATGTCATCACATGATTCTATTCTAAATCATAAAATACCAAGTACATAATCACAATGTGCATGAATCTAAACAACTATCAAACAAAGAGAACCCATGAACATATCAGAATCAGAAATAGCTATCTCAGATATATATATCAGTGAATACTTAGATAAAAAATGGGGAACTATCTACAAAGAGTATCAGTGTGATCATGATGAAACATATATACAAGTATCAATATTTGAAGTAAAATGGATGATCTCAAAAGGATCGATATACCAAAATATTTGATAAATAATAAGGTCTGACTACCACCCTCTCCCTAATCTAGAGGAGGAGGTGGTGCATCAGCTCTAGCATGTTGAGTTAGTGGAGGCATATCTCCCTTTGACTGTTGTGCAACAATGGAATATAATGGAGCTCTTTGTGCCTGTAGAACCGTCGCACAATACAAAGAAAAGTAATAAGCAGCTCTATGTCCCTAATGAGTAGCTATCTGGGCCTTTGTATCTCACTCTAATCTAAGCTTATCATCCTATTGATCTCTCTCAACTATCAATCTCTCAAGGTGTTTGTCCCTATCTGCCAATAATGTCTCTAAAGTGGTGATCCGCTCTGAGTTGTTCTTTCTCTCTCTGGCACTGTGGGGTGAACCCACAATAGTGGGTTACACTTTTTTAGAGGAAGGAATTCACTCTGAAAAGTGTGGCATGCAAAAAATAAAACCTTACTTTCAATTAGAATGAGCATGAACTTTCGATCAAAAGGGAGTAACTTACAATCGAAAGTACCAAAAATAGGTACTTTTGATCGTAAGTTACTTTCGATCAAAAGTACCTACTTACTTTTGATTGAAATTAGGTAAGTACTTTCGATCAAAAGTACTTACCTACTTTCGATCGAAAGTAAGGGTTTTTTCAGCGCAGTTTTTAACCCGCCGAAACAGTTGTTTTAACTTTTTCGCCTGGGTTGAAAGTGCATGTGCTATGGGGCTTCCGTTTCACAAACATCTTGCAATCAGGTATTTTATGCATTTTTTTATTGTTTTTTAATATATATTGTTTGTATATATGCATGTATATGTGTATATATCCATGTATATGTGTATATATGCATGTATATATGTGTATATATGCATACATATATGCATCATGTATATATATGTGTGTGTGTGTGTGTGTATATGTATATATATGTATATGTATATATATGTATGTATATATATATATATGTATGTATGTATATATGTACATGTGTATATATATATGTATATGTACATATATATGTATATGTACATATATATGTAAATATAATATTATACATGTATATGTATATATATACATGTTGTACATGTAAATGTATATATATATGGTACATGTGTAATGTATATGTACATGTATATATAATATATATACATGTATGTATATGCATGTATATATAATATATATACATGTATGTATGTATGTATATATATATATATGTGCATGTATATATGTACATGCATGTATATACATGTATATATATGTACATGTGTCACATGCACATGTATATATGTACATGTATATACATGCATGTACTTGTATACATCATATACATATATATATGTACATGTATATATGTTTGTATGTCATATACATATGTATGTATGTACATGTGTATATGTACGTCATATATGCACGTATATATGTACATGTATGTATAGACATGTACTTGTATACATCATATGTACATGTGTGTGTGTGTGTGTGTATATATATATATATATCATACATGTACATTTGTATGTACATACATATGTCATATGTATGTAGGTACATTTCATACATGTACATATATGTACATGTATGTCATATACATATGTGTGCATGTATGTCATATATACATGTGTGTATATGCATGTATATAATACATGCATGTATATACATGTATACATATGTACATGTACATGTGTATGTCATATGTGTGTGTGTGTGTCATATGCACATGTATATATGTACATGTACTTGTATACATCATATACATATACATATATATTTACATGCATATATGTTTGTATGTCATATACATATGTATGTATGTACATGTCATATATGCATGTATATATGTACGTACATCATATGTACATGTATATATCATGTACTTGTATACATCATATGTACATATATATGTATGTCATGTACATGTATGTCATGTATGTATGTATATATATGTACATGTATGTCATATGTAACATATATGTACATATGTATATGTCATACATATATATATGTACATTTCAAATGTATGTACATGTTGAATATGAATGTACATATACATACATGTGTACATGTCATATGTACATGTATATATGTACTTATGTGCACATATGTCATGTATGTGTGTGTGTGTGTGTGTGTACATACATTTATACATGTGTACACATATGTTGTCACATATAGATACCTGGACATATGTACATATGTGTGTACAATCATTTTAAATGAAATTCAAATGTAATTGATTTTACTTTGAAATAATGTAGCTCGAAATGTGTACTTTCATTTTATTTTCAATTAAATTCTAGGAAAACATATATGCAGACTTCATTTGACAGTAAATAAAATCTTTCAGGTACATACATATATATAGATTTATCAGACATATTATTACACATCACACATGACAGATGCATTGATTCCCCCTGAGGAACTATTTGCATGCACTAATAAAGAAATTCAAAGGTTGCAAGATTCCATTAATAATCCGACTAGCTCTACTATTTATAAGAAAAAATGTCAATCTATACTTCATAGCTTGTTTACTATTAGGGATGACATTCATGGTATCACTTCCTATGGCCCAAATGTTATAGGGGCCATACTTGAGAGGACGAGACAAGAGGTTGGCTCTGGTCTTTCTCTCAAGGAGGTATAGGATTTAGTGCCTAAAGAGACCCTAAAAAGGGAATTTTTTCCATCTTATGCATAGTTACAGTATGTGAAGGGATATCAAGTTATGAGGTGTCAGGATCTTGTCATATCAGCATTGATATACCCATGATTTCTAGTTGCTCATGGTCATTATCCAAATAATGACCAGATTCCATTGTACTTTGCATAGAAGATTTTTGTTGAGGTTCGTTTAGGGAAGCTAGTTAATTACACTAATTTTTTAGGACATCTAGGACAGGGGCATGGAAAACTTGCTGATAGAGACACTTATCGTCGAGTAGATCGCCAAAGGCTAGTACATAGGGGCATTGTTGGTCAGAGGGCACCTGTGATAGCTCCTTCATTGGGTCCTATTGCAGATGATGTTATCTATAGCACCCAACTTCAAGGTGTGATTGATAGTAAGGGAGATATTGCAGTATTTGATGCATCCATATCGAGCGATCAGGTTGGTCAATAATTGATGTCTCAATGACACTCCAGATTTTCAGTTGGAGCATCTACTAGTGGGGCCGCACATGACATGTATATTGCAGTGGGGATCCCTTCACAGTCCATCCTAGAGGGACTTACAAGAGAGATGAAATGGGTCACATTTTCTAGCTTGGATGAGGATCTTTTGGGTGCTTATGCATTTATAGAAACAGAGCATGATATCCCCATATCGAGTGTTAGAGCTCTTATGGGTACTTTCAGATACACCTAGCCACCTCATTCTCACCTAGACCGTGGTCATAGTGGTAGTGCTCATGAGGATCCATCTACTGACCACTCTATTTCTGCAGAGGGAGAGGCATAATGTATAGGCCCTTCAGTCAGTGCAGGGAAACAGTTCTCTAATGTTGGCCTTGAGGATGTTGACTTCAGCATGGCCACCACAAGTTACCTAGATTTTCTGACACATGATGATACGACTTCCATGCCATCTCATTTGGTTAGTCTGTTGCATTCATCATTAGAGAAACATGTGCAGTCTACACATGTTGTAGATGCAAAGATGAGCTTGGACCAGAGGCAACAAAATCCTGATATCTTGGTTGATAGAATCGAGGCTAGGGAGTCTGAGTACTATCAGGTGCCACCATCTACACAGGTATAAATTATCAGATTATATATATATTTAATGTTACAATTTAAGTTATTTAAATTTGCAATATTTCATCTAGATACATGTAAATTTACTTTTTTGTCTACCAGGATATGCCTCTCGTTACTCCTACTTTGAGCATTGATCGTGTATGTTGTCGGGACTCACTCGATGATGGCATCAGTAGTGGATAGGTGATTTTTTAATTTATTGATTTATGTACACATGTAGTACATGTTTTTCCACACTTTATAACATGTTTTCTTGTAATATTTTATCAAACTTAAAAAGATGTGTACATTTATAAATATATATTAATTTATTTCTCTTTCTCTATAGGGATCTGCACATCCTTCATAGCATGATAGTCACTCTAGGAAAGACCGCTTAGTAAGGATTCGTCATGATGAGTCTTAGGCACTTTCATATTTGATCTAGACATATTACATACATATACATATTTTTGATGTTATATTAAATTTCATTTATATGTATTGTACACTTTGATTTATGTTTGACATGATTGACACATGTTTCATGAGCTTATAGTACATTCATCTCTATGTTTTATGTTTACATGTACTTGATCTATGATTGATCTTTACATACTTGAACTAGATGATTGATGTTTCATGTATATGTATGTGTTATATACTTTCACTTGATATGTACATGTGCATGTTATATACTTTCATAGATCTATACTTTCCCTCTATATATATGTGTACACACATCATATTTACATGTACTTTCAAACTATGATTCACTGATCTTAAACATGTGTATGTATGTGTTATATATGTGTACATGATCTAGTGAACTTGATGTTTGGAACATAAAAAATTAATGAACAGTTAGATAGCTAATTAATGAACAATTAGATTAAATACATAAAATTAATGAAAAGTTAGATTAAATTATACAAAAACATGTACATTACTAACCTATTGGAAACATAATTTCATTGCTTGTTTCATTCTTTGCTAGCTTCATCCTCTCCTTGGTGCAACATAATAAATAGTAACTAACACATTCCACATTTCCAGGCTCTGCTATTACTGCAAAAACATGTCCTGCAAAATATGTTTTCAATTTGAGGGACCTCTAAATATAAATTAAACATCTATATTGAATAGTAAATAAGAGCATGTGTACATGCGAGTGCTATTTACATGGACACGTACCAATTTTGATCAAACCTGAAATATGGTCATAATCGGTTGAAGTGAAAGGAATGTCATCAAAGCTTTCATCCTCAACTTCATCATTTGTATTAGTAACATCTACTGGAACCAAATTCCATTCATTAACATATCCACATTTTTGGTTGATACATTCACCATAGTTTTTAGAAATGTAGTCATAACAAAATCATGAGTAATCTCTAGTGTACAATGACCACACATTACTATCTGTACTCATAACTAAATGCAGGGATCTTGTTTTTTCTACCCTCTTACATCCATGGATTTATCTTCTATCAACACCAAAACAATACACATACATGTAAAAATTTAAGACAACTTAAAATCATATATATGTATATATATATACCATGTTCTTCAATTCAATTCAAATAAATTTAAAGCACATACATTAATTTAAACTTCAAAACAAGTGATGTTGCATTTATACATGATATATCCCAGAATACTCTGAATGGTATGAATTGATCCAAACGTGATGTTATGTGATCCTGAGTTGGAACCAAAAAATGCGTCTTACACCACTCAACTACATCATGAGCATTATTTATATGATATCCATGATAGTCCAGCTGATACTTTCTCAAAGCACATTTGATATAAGCTTCTGCACCATAATTCTCTCCCTTTCCATGTCCACTCTCAAAGAAACTCCAAAGATGTGGTATCTTTTGGTATCGATGATATCTACATAGTGCATAAAATGGCCTTGCTGATTTAAATTGTGCTGCACATCCATCTGACCAAACAAAATGCTTTTCAAATTTGATGCCTTTGTTTTCCAAATATCAAAAAAATGTTTTAAATCAATGCTCAACAAAATCTATGTCATGCTCTTTATCATCACTAATGTAAAAGTGATATTCTTTCTTTATGTTTGATATGTACTTTCAACACCATCCAAATCTAATTGTGCATGTCGATAAGTAACATGTACCATGATAGTGACTTTCTTTGTATAGTAGTCTTCTGCTTGAAGTTGTTTTTGAGAAACAAAAGAGTAATTTTTTGCAAAGTCAACAACCGATAAAATTGTTCCAACTGGAAAAGTTTCTCTTAGTAGTTGAAACTATCCTACTTTCCATTTAGCAAAAAAAACATGATGCATATATGGTTGTATTAATTTATGAAAATTCTCCATAAATGTTGCAACATGTATCTCCTCCTCTACATATTCCAACCTTGTTGACTCTTTCCCAACTTTCGTTTCAAACTTTATGTACTTGTAACTCTTACATTTTACCATCCTCATCATGTCAGTATCTTCAACTCTCAAAGGAAATTAGGCCAAATCCCTGCATGTTTGACAAGTTCCTCTTATGCAATCTATTTCAAGTATTTCATAATCAATTGATTTGTTACATAAGATTGATGCTATGAATTGGCTTGGATGTTTTGAAAAAGCAATTTGATCACCATCATGTTCTTGTATAATCTTTCTGAACCCTTGATAGTAGAGATCAAATTCAACATGATATCAACAACAACAAGTTTCAAAATATTTATTTATCTTTACAAAATGTGGCTTTAATATTTCAAACATTGTTTGTCCAATCTTAATGTCAGGATTTGAATAACAAAATGAGAGATGCAATTCATGTTGTGTGTTGTCCAACCATTGTTTTGTGTGCTGAAAATACTCCTTAGGCCAAGTCTTCTTCTTGATAACATCTCTTGTATTTGGTGAAGAACAAGTATGATCAGTCCAAAATGTCGTAACCAAGTTACTAACTGTTTCGTTAATCCTATCAGAGCGTAAAGCTCTACACATTAGTGCCCAATTACCTTCCAATGTAGTATCATTCATTTTGATTCTCCTTTTCAAATAATTTCCTAGTGTCTTCCTATTGTACCCGATATGGGATGAAAGTGAAGAAATTTGTCTTTTTTGGGACATGTTTTTAATTAAAATAGATGTCAGTATCACTCTTCTTGAAATAGACTTATCTACAGATCTAGTTGTTTTCCAATGGAAGGAAAACCTTCCTTAACACTTTCAACAATTTTTTTTTGTACGTTAGACATTTTTGTCCTTTTCAAGCTTGCATCTACACCCAACAAATTTAATGTCTCTTTAAACTCATCTTTAAGAAGTGTAATTGATAATAGTTGGATTTTTTCAAGTGTATCAAGATTCTCAAATTGTGCAATTATTTCCTTAGACTTTTTATTCAATGCCCTCTTCGTAGTATTTATGGGTTGTTTAGCATAATCTCTCAATTTTTCCACATCCATTTCGATTAAATTATCTATTTTTTTACGATTAATTTTTCTCTTCAACTCTTGGGCTGGAATAATTTTCTCATTTGTTGTTTGTACTTGGGCTGCAAATAAAATAAAAAATTCTCTTAATATCTCATCTTAAGGGGAAAGACCCAAAATGCATAATTAACTGTACTAAGAGACTAAATTGAGACAGTGGGGGAGAGTCACAGAGAGAGATATGTGTACTTGTTTGGGATTCTGAAGGTTGTACTTGTTGAGCCTGTTGACCTTGCAATGACCCATCTACAACTTCTAAAGGATGGTCTTGTTCACCTTGTGATGACCCTTCTCCAACTTCTAAAGGTTGGGCTTATTCACCTTGTGATGACCCTTCTCCAACTTCATAAGGTTGTGCCTCTTGAGAATTTCCTGCATACAAAGATATTTAATTATTTTAAACAAAAGGGTCTAATTGTATCTAATTGTGTCTAATTGTGTCTAATTAGGTCCTAAAGGGTCTAATTGTGTCTAATTAGGTCCAAAAGGGTCTAATTGTGTCTAATTAGGTCATAAAGGGTCTAATTGGGTCTAACTGGGTCGTAAAGGGGCTAATTGTGTCTAACTAGGTCCACAAGGGTCTAGTTAGATTATATAGGGTCTAATTAGGTCCTAATTGGATCTAATTAGGTCCTAAAGGGTTGAGTTAGATCTAATTAGGTCCTAATGGGTCTTTAATTAGATCCAATTGTGTCCTAAAGGGTCTAGTTAGGTTATAAATGTTCTAATTAGGTCCTAATTGGATCTAATTAGGTCCTAAAGGTTCTAATTGTGTCCTAATTGGATCTAATTAGGTCCTAAAGGGTCTAATTAGATCCTAAAGGGTCTAAATAGGTTATAAAGGGTCTAATTAGGTCCTAATTGGATCTAATTGGATCTAATTGTCCTAATTGGATCTAATTGGGTCTAATTGTCCTAATTGTCCTAATTGGATCTAATTAGGTCCAAATTGGGTCTAATTGGGTCGTAATTGTCCTAATTGGATCTAATTATGTCCTAATTGGTCCTAATTGTGTCCTATAGGGTTTAATTAGGTTATAAAGGGTCTAAGTGGGTTTAATGGGGTCTTAAGGGGTCATATAACCTATCATAGATCTAGATAGGTCTAATTGGGTCTAATTAGGTGGACTAAAGGGTATAATTGGATCTAATTAGGTCCTAATACATTCTAATTGGATATAATTAGGTCATAAAGGGTTTAATTGGATCTAATTAGGTCCGAAAGGGTCTAATTGGATCTAATTTGGTCCTAAAGGGTCTAATTAGGTTATAAAGGGTATAATTAGGTCCTAATTGGATCTAATTGTCCTAATTAGATCTAATTAGGTCCTAATTGGGTCTAATTAGGTCCTAATTGGGACTAATTGGGTCCTAATTGTTAGGTAATTGGATCTAATTAGGTCCTAAAGGGTTTAATTAGATCTAATTAGGTCCTAAAGGGTCTAATTGGATCTAATTAGGTACTAAAGGGTCTAATTAGGTTATAAAGGGTCTAATTAGGTCCTAATTGGATCTAATTGGATTTAATTGTCCTAATTGGATCTAATTGGATCTAATTAGGTCCTAATTGGATCTAATTGTCCTAATTGGATCTAATTAGGTCCTAATTGGGTCTAATTAGGTCCTAAAGGGTTTAATTAGTTCTAATTAGGTCCTAAAGGGTCTGATTAGGTCTGATTGTGTCTAATTAGGTGGACTAAATGGTCTAATTGGATCTAATTAGGTCCTAATGGGTCTAATTGGGTCTAATTAGGTCCTAAAGGGTCTAATTGGATCCAAGTGCATCCTAATAGGTACAATAAGGTCTAATAGGTATAATCAATGATCTAATTAGTCTTAAGTATTTGGTCTTAAGGAGTACTCTTACGTCTTATTACTAAATAACAAATTATGTCATAATTTAGTTCCTATTAGTTCAGGACTATTACGAGCACATGTATTAGGTCTTAATATAGGTCCTAATAGATATCTAATTAGGTCTTAGGGATATTTAGGTCATGTAATTAGGTCTTAGGTCTAATTATGTCCTTATCTAGGTCTAATTAGGTAGGGTTTCTAGGGTTTAGGGCTTAGGGTATAGGGTCTTAGGTCTAATTAGGTAATGTTTAGGGTTTAGGGTCTTAGGTCTAATTAGGTAGGGTTTAGGGTTTAAGGTTTAAGGTTTAAGGTTTAGGGTCTTAGGTCTAATTAGGTAGGGTTTAGGGTTTAGGTTTTAGGGTATTAGGCTTAATTAGGTAGGGTTTAGGGTCTTAGGTCTAATTATGTCCTAATAGGTCTAATTAGGTCTTCTTTATCAAATTAGGTATTGCAATATCATGCTTACATGTTTCATTAATACAAGTCATAATCATCAACTTAAAATATGGAGATAGAGAGAGAGAGATGTACCTTGTTTCATATGATAATATCTTTCCTGAGCTTCTTCACGTAGTCTTTGTTCAGTCTCTTCTAAATAATGTCGTGTACTCTTATTTAGCCTTCTTTTTTTATTTCCCATCACAAGTTGTAAAATTGTCTTCCTTTTCCAAAATGTGAATTATTTTGAAACTTTAAAATTAATAAGATGACGAAAACATATATTTATTTATATGTAATCGTTCTGAACCCAAAACGGAACCTAATAGGCCGACATAGGTTTCTATTGAAATTCATCTCTGACTTTCTATTGAAACTACTAAATTTAGATCAAAAGTACTTTGGTAAATGTTAAACAAATGCCAAATCATGAAACTTCTTTCGATAGAAAGTAGTTTCGATTGAAACTCAATAGTTTCTATCGAAACCCTCTGAATAGGGGCCATTTGCAGAGGCTAATAGAAATCTACAGTTTTCATAGATTTGGGGCTCAAGTGTGGGGCTCAAATGGAAGAATAGAAAGATGTCCTTTTGCATCGCACAAGTACTCTGAATGAGATTTCTAACGAATATAGATTTGACAATTTTTGAATTAATTAGGTCTATGTTTTTTGACGTGCATCAAATGTAGGTTTTTTATCAAAAATAAACCTCAAAGTTTGACGTTCAATGACAAATAGTAGAAAAGAGAAAAAAAAATTGAAAAATAATAGTGCCCTCTGGCTTCAAGTCTACTTTCTATCAAAAAAAAAAATGATTTTTGATAAATACACAAGTTATAAGCTATGCAGTCAAGGTATGTCAAAATTATGGTTTATGCTACTTAAAAAATTCATAAAATATGCAATAATCATGATAATATCATCAAACTAATTGCATTCCCTCCGTATGGATGTTACAAAACCAAATCTGAAAGAATCACATTGACATCTATTTTAGAAAAAAAGTTATGCTCTATGAAGTCAATGTAACTTTTGAAAATGATGTTTTTAGTAACATAGCAGTTTTAGTGGGAGAAAAAAAACTATTAAAATCAATTCAATATAGATATATAGAATCTAGACAGAAAATCCTAAAAGACTCTAGTTTACTTCATCTTCCAATTTCAAACGGTTTAACGACAATATGCATCTGAATCTGAAAGTTTCTTTCAAAATGTAGACTTAACTATCCATTTAGGAAAAAAAGTGTAACCCACTATTGTAGGATCACCCTGTGATAATGCATCTCCATCTCTACCAGTATCCTTAGGAGGATCATGTCCAAGAGGTTCACCTCCTTTTCTCAGAACTTGCCCTAATGGTCTTTATTATTGTTGCTTCCTGGTCAGTAAAGTACCTGGATCAATACATGGAGGTACAAACCAAAATCTTGTCTTCCTTCCCTCCCCACTTCCACCCACTCCAACTCCACCCCTATCATCTCATCCATGTCTCTAACCTTTGTCCTAGGGAGGGCGTCAACCATCCCTACCACCCCCACCTCTACCATCTCTTTGATCTCTGCCTCTGCCTCTCACAAGTCTATCATCAGTAGGATCATAATCAAGGGCATCATCTATGCGAGGAGCTACCTCATCTGGTGTTGTAAACCAAGAAAAGGGAAACTATAATAAATGGGCAAGATATACATCTGTGCACCTAGTATATGCAACATCAGGAAGGTAATCCCATCCCACTGCAACCATCTGATTGATCTCCAGTTGTGCAGTCTCGTAAGCCAACTGGGCTCCCCACTGAGGCTCCTCATCATAGATGTGTGCATAAGTTGTCAAGTCCTATGACATACCCTGTATATGGCCATACTACCTCAACACAAGAGTAATAATAAATTTGTCCACAATATAGCAAGTTCAACCAATCAAATATCTAATCTAAAAAAATAAGGCATTTGTTGCCTATCTAAGGTCCACTGCTTGCAATCTAAATATAGCCTCCACTCAACCACATTCATATCATAAAAAACACAGTGCTAGTATTCCATCTTACCCAGATGGGGCTGTTGAATGAATCCTAAATACACGTATACATATGGATGCTCAAGTACTATCTGCTTATCTACTATCAATTGTGTAACTGGGATGTGCTCCCAGACCTAGATCTATAAAATCAATATACCTATAGTCATACTTCAAGAGTACTCATATACAATCTCATGTAGCTCTCTGTACATGTGGGCTAATATATAACTACCCCAGCCAAATATGTGAGAAGAGATGATCATCTGCTCTAGTGTCTCTACCCAACCACACATGAATCCATGTTAACCTCTATCAGGCATGACGATACCTCCAACTTGTCTAGCAAGATAAACATGTAACTAGTCGTAGTGCTCGCACATGTAGTCACAAGAAAGGTATCGAAAAACTATAGTTAGATCTTCAAAGTATCTCCACACAGAAGCAATCACTATGGCAGAGCGTGACTCAAATCATATCTCTCGACCCATGACTGGAATGCGCATTATATACCACACATCCTCTGGTGTGATGGTCATCTCGCCAATCAAGAGATGGAAGGTGTTGTGCTCTGAATGCTATCTCTCATCTAGAGCAGTCAAAAACCCCCGATTTAACCTGATATCGAGTAAATCTATAAGTGATGTCAATCTAAGCCAACCTATAATCTAGAACCCATCGGCTGTCAATGAGCAGGATAAGGAAAGGACTCATGAAGGATGAGGTCATCAAAAAGATACAACCTCAAAATCAATCTGTCAAAGAACACATTTAAAGGTTTACATCAGTATCCTAGCTAAGGAAACTACATAGAAAATCTAACAGTTAAGTCTTTTTGGCCTTCAAAAAGAGGAAAAATAGTTAAATTGGTAAAAAACTAACGCCTAAATAGAAAATGACATTGTTTTTCCTAGGTGTGAACTTCCATACCAGATGCAATGTGTGATTTACTAGATACGATGGGGAATCTGGGAAGTGATCCTATTTTGACAGGATGCAACATGGGATGCAGGGTGTGATCCTATTTTCACCGGACGCGACACATTCAAAGGTTGGACAAAAGTTTACTAAAAATGATGCAAAACCTCCTAACAAGATACGATCCTAAATTTACGAGATGCGATCTAGAATTCTGTAAGAAAATGAGATGCAATGTAGGATTGACTGGACATGACCCAAGACATGGGATGCAATTGGGAATGAAAAGCTTCCTAACTACTAAAAAATTTGACAAAATGAAAAACATAAAGCATAAATAGGTAGGTATTGATGTACTCACTGGCGATATGTACTAGGTTGGGCACTAGTGTTGACATGCTAGCTCAAATTGATGTTTCTCCATGGGGACCACCATCTTCTCTACAGAGATCTGGATTTACTAAGGATAAAAGTGAAAATGAATGAGTAAAAAGCGAATTTTGAGATATATATTGACCTTTTTGAGCTGTCTGGAAGCTCCGAAACTCCTCCCAAACTATAAAGATTAAATTTTTTTCTTCTCATATTTACCTAGAATGAAATTGAATGCGCAGACAATGTTTTAACATCACAGTAAAAATTTTGCGACTGTCACCCAAAAATGTAGAATTGCTCTATATGTTCAGAAAATTATTCACAGGCTTTACGTAATCAATTTTATGGGTTTTATGTCAACAAATGACACATTATTCATCAAAATCTTGGCCCTACATCATTTTATCAGACTCAAAATTTACATTTTCAAGTAATCAACTTGGTAAAATTATGTTTTCTCTTAACACACTTTCCCTTCATCACCTCTTCTACTTGATTCCTTCTCAATCCAATCGATCTGTTCCAGTGATCTATCATTCCACAGAGGCATTTTATTATTTTTCCTTCAATTTCATTCTCAAGGGGGCATGATCACACTTAAAATCAATCAATTTCTTGCTCAAAAAATCAAACAAACTGACTTCATCATCAAAAGACTAGGGGCATGGCAGTTTCCTTTGATCAAGTTGGGACTGTTGGATAGAAGGCTTCAATGCTAAACAAGCCAGATATCTATGCCTACAAAATCTTAGATCTTTATTAAGCTCTTAGCAGCTTCATACTAACCTTTGTTTGATCAATTTTAGAGTCAGTATTATCAATTCTCGTTCGATCAAGTTCAAAATTGATATCTTAGAGCTCTTAGCAGCTTTGTACTGACCTTCGTTTGATCAAGTTCAATGTTAGTATTATCAATTCTCATTTGATCAAGTTCAAAATTGATATCTTTAGATCTTTGTTTTATTGACCTTTGTTTGATCAAGTTCAAAGTCGATACTATCAGTCTTAGTTCAATCAAGTGTGAGACTAATCTCATCAAACATTTTGTTCAATCAAGTATGAAATTCTCAAACTTCTTAAAGTCAACATTAGACATTCTTTGAATCAAGACGCTACTCACACATTAATTCAAAGAGGAGAAAATGTAACCACCCTAATTAGGTCTACTCTAACCAAAGACCCTATTTTCCTTAAGTGTGATCATACCCCTAATTATGTCAAGACAATTACTCAATTAATTGATACAATTCATTAAAATCAATTTAATCTCCTAAACTCAAAGTTATTTCATCACTAACTCACATTAATTACATTGGCCTATTTAATCAAATCAAAACAATTAAATACTTGGCTAAAGTAATTAAATAAAAAGAATTTAATAAATCTCCTAATTACAACTCCTCACTTTCAAAATGGAAATTCAATCCATTAGCCAATGAGATTTAAATCACTTGGATCACTCACATGGATCACCAAAGATTCAATCTCCACCTCTCTTCTTAAATCAATCTTGACCACTCATTCCTCAAATTTTTCTATAAAAGGAATGAATTTTGAGCTCAATTGGCCCCAATTCTTAGAATTCTCATTATAATCTTATGCTACTCTAATTTCTTACAAATATAAATGCATTCTTAGCTCAATATTTACATAATTTCATAATCTTTCTTTTGGAGCACTTAAAATGAAATTTTCTTTTGCATTTAGCTTACATTCTCTTTGAATCTTCCATTCTAAGCTTGTATATGTCATTGATTTATGCATAATCTGAGGGAAATTATAGAATTTATCATACTCTTCTTAGATAGGAAGCAATATGTCAGTTTTACTAATTTCTATGTGCTTTTCATCTAATCTTTCATGTTTTTTATCACTAATCTAATGACATATTGAAGTGTTGTGTTGCAACTTGTAGCTTCAATAAATACACAAATAGATGCAGTGAAGGATCACATAGTTCCAATTATAACTAAATTAGAGATAAAATACCAAATGTTAACAACTCTAGAGAGAATGTATGAGATAAATAATACTAGTAGGGATCTTTCCCTAAAACAAAACCTCGAACATGTCAAGGTGAACAATGGAGAAACCATCATGTCTTACTTCATGAGGATAATGAAGTTAAGATATTAGCTATCCATAATTGGTCACCTTATTGATAGTAAGGAATTAATGATGTTGGCTCTCAGTGGAGTACCTACATCTTGGGAAGCTTTTAAAAAAGGGATAAGTGCTTGATCTAAACTTCCTAAGTTTGATCGATTAAAGACTGATTTCATTCAAGAAGAGTCAAGGCTAATCACCAGAGGAATTAGGGTAAACACCTCTAATGAATAGATCCAAGTATTAAAAATGAAAATTCTCACAAGAAATGGAAGAAAGGAAACTTCAAACGGAAGAAAGGAAAGGAATCTCATTGAAAATGCTCATTAAAAAGAAGGAGGGATATGTCTAAAGTGAAATTCTTTAGGTGTGATAAATATGGTCACCTTGCAATGAAGTGTCCAAACATGCCCAAACCTTAAGCCTCCTTAGTAGAAGTTAGTATGATTATTTTAGATAAGGATTCAAAAAGACTTGTATTCTATTCAGCCCTATCAAGCCAAGTATCCACCAGAAAAATTACTTGGGTCGTAGAATGATGCAGAGTATCCTTCAAATCCATTCACTATTCCAAATCCATCATGAGATCCAAACAACAACATAGTTCCTTCACTTTCTTAGAGGCATACATATTCATCCACAACATGTTCACTAACCAATAAATATTTATTTGTTCATCCACAATCGGAGATCATCATTCAATAAGAACATATGTCATTAAGATGATCTTCTATCTTTGTACATAACTACATCCAATACCCATATACAAACATTCATAGTAATCCATTGAACCATGTCAACCAATTCTCTGGCTGTTTTGACAGTCTTTATTATGTTATTGATACATTTTTGAAAAGATTATTTTGAAAATCACTCTAGTCCACATGTGGATAACTAGACTCTGTAAATCATATCCAAAACTTAGATAGATCCAATGGTTCATTTAATAGTTATGGTTTCTAGACCGAGACCCATTTTACTATCGTAAGAACTCAAAAATCCATAAGCTCTGCCTGCTAGGGTATCAAATATCTTCCAAAAAAAATGATTCCAAACCAATTTAATATGAATATATTTTTATAATATCCAACTTATTAATTTTTCCAATGGTTAAATCATGAGATAATTACAAACCCTTTCCTACAACTCCATATAAGAGGGTTTAAACCCAATTTTCACCAAAATAATCACAAATTCCTCAAATATGTATGAAATCATCTCAAACTAAAATAAAATGAAAGGTAACTCAAATATATTTCAAATTAATCAAATTAGAGGTCTTAACTCTTCCATATGTGTCTGTACTAAATGCTTCTACAGGACTATTTTCAAAAGATCTAGAAGTTGCAATCACTAAAACATTCATAAATTATTCCATTCTTAATGAAATCACTCGAAACCAAAACAAGAAGGAATATTATTTGATATACTATCTATCCATATACTTATAAAATATTTCCAAGCCATACAGGTTCTTACAAGGCCTGAAAACAACAAAAAAATAATAAAACCAATCAAGCTATCCAGGTTTGAATCTACCAAAGTTTACCAAAATATTCTTCTTCCTTCCAATCTGATTTGGAATGAAACTTACAATTATTTTATAGTGTTTTTTGATAGTTTAAAAATTCCCAACCAATTTTTATACCATAATCCTCCACTTTAAAACTTATTAGCAACTGTAGCAATTTTTGAAATGTTGCTTTGACAAATTTTCTGCAACTTTTGCATTTTAATACAAATGACTCTCAAACCTTGAGTGAACATTCTTAACACATCAAAATGGACTATAGATGAAATTTTACCACCTTTTTACCCCTCCATGGTTTTATTTACAATATTTTACTATATGGACCAACTAGGAACTCTTGACATTATAGTTTGACAACTTTTCACAAATGACTTCAAATAGCCTTACATATTGATTTGTCATGACTCAAAAATAGATTGAAATATCATATGAACTCAAATATTAATGAAATTAATTTACGGTTATATTTTGACCTCCATATGATCATGTGTGCTTAGGTGCTCCTTGACCATATTCTCGGCCTTCAAAAATTTCCAAGTCCCTTGGAAATGTGGGTACTATAACCTGCAAAAACAAGTTAAACTAAAAATGCATGATCACCATATTTGTATTTGTCTCTTCATGCCTCTTTGTATTCTTGTATTCCTTCATTCACTTTGGATTCTTGTATTATCTCTTTTCCTTCAAACTTGTGACTCATATTGATGGAACTTGTAATGGTTTCTTCCATGGTGCTTCACCAACATCTTGTCCACATTCCTAGTGTTGCTCCACTTACCAACAACTATGCCTCATCTAGGAGTCCTCTCTTGCCTCTATCCCCAAGCCTTTTGGAAACCAATTGGACCATATCCTCTAGACCTAGACCATATACTATGGCCCTTAGATATACCTTCATGTCTTCATATCTGTAGCTAGTGGATGAAAACCTACAACCAGAAACTTCATCAACAAGAATCAAATAAAATGATTCCTTGGGCTAGGTCCTGGTGTAGATTGCCTTCTTCGGTGCTCTACCCACACACTAAGGCTCTTCTATCTTTGATACCAATTTGATGTAGAGGATCCTTCAAATCCATTCAAGATCCCAAATCCATTATGAGATCCACACCACAACATAGTTCCTTCATTTCTTAGAGGCATACATATTCATCCACAACATGTTCACTAACCAATCAATCTTTATTTGTTCATCCAAAATCAGAGATAATAATTAAATAATAAAAAATTTCATTAAAATTATCTTATATCTCTGTACATAACTACATCCAATACCCACATACAAACATTCATAGTAATCTATTGAACCATGTCAACCAATTCTATGATAGTTTTTATAGTCTTTATTATGTTATTGATAACTTTTTAACCAAAAATTATTTTGAAAATCACACTAGTACAAGTTTGTATAACTAGAGTTTTTAAATCATATCCAAAACTTAGCCAGATCCAATAGTTCATTTAACAGTTATGGTTTCTGCACCGAGACCCATTTTACTGTCATAAGAACTCATAAATTCATAAGCTCTACCTGCTAGGGCATAAAATATCTTCCACAAAACAAAACCAAATGAATCCAAAAAAATTTAATATGAAATATTTATGAATATAGTTTCATGATATCCAACTTATTAATTTTTCCAGTGGTTAAATCATGAGATAATTACAAACCCTTGCCTGCAACTCCATTAAAGAGGGTTTAAACCTAGTTTTTACCAAAATCATCATAACTTCCTCAAATCTGCATGAAATTGACTCAAACTAAGAAAAAATGAAAGTTAACTCACATATATTTCAAATGAATCTAATTATAGGTCTTAAATATTTCATATGTGTATGTACCAAATGTTGCTACATGACTATTTTTAGAAGATCTAGAAGTTGCAATCACTAAAACATTCATAACTTCTTCCATTCTCAATGAAATCACTCCAAACCAAAACAAGAAGGAATATTATTTGATATAATATCTATCCATACACTTTATAAAACATTTCAAAATTGTATAGGTTTGTACAAGGCCTGTAAACAAAAAAAAAAAGTAAAGCCAATCAAAATATCAAGGTTTGAATGCACCAAAGTTTACCAAAATATTCTTCTTCCTTCCATTCTGATTTGGAATGACCCTTACGATTATTTTATAGTTTTTTTTATTTTTTAAAACTTCCCAACCAATTTTTAGACCAATAATCATCCCCTTTACAACATATTAGCAACTTTAGCAATTTTTGAAATGTTGCTTTCACAATTTTTATGCAACTTTTGCATTTTAATAAAAATGACTCTCAAACCTTGAGAGAACATTCTTAACATATCCAAATGGATTATATGTGACATTTTACCATCTTCTTACCCATCCATGTGTTTATTTACATTATTTGACTATATGGACCAACTATGACCTCTTAACAGGATAGTTTGACAACTTTTCACAAATGGCTTCAAATAGCCTTACATATTGATTTGTCAAGACTCAAAATACATTGAAAATATCATATAAAGTTTAATATTAATGAAATTAATTTAATGTGATATTTTTAACTCTATATGTTCCTGTGTTCTTAGGTGCTTTGGGTCATATAAAATGGAGCATCTCAACATATAATAGGATTCAGAGAACAACTTGATATTCTAGAAGAAAATTCAGATGAGGAAGTCACCATTGGAAATGATTCCAACTACCTTGTGAAAAAAATCAGAACTTGCACCATATCTGAAATATGATAGCTCTCTTCATCTTATAGGTGTATTGTTTGTGTTGGGCATCAAGCACAATCTGGTTTCCATTTCAACACTTGAAGACAAAGGATAAATAATTACTTTCATGGATGGTAAATTTATATCATGGCCTAAGAACTTAAATATAAAGAAGGCCTACACCATAGGAATTTGAGATGGATGCCTATACAAACTTTTCACCTATCCTTCCCAATCCCTAATTCATTAATCTTCTACTACAAGTGAGACATAGCATAGAAAGTTAGGGCGTCTTCACTTTCAAGCTCTACCTTCTATAGAGAAAATTGTAATGGGCTTGCCCAAACTAAAACAAGAACACGAAGGAATATGCAAAGTTTGTGCCCTAGGAAAGAACACAAAGGGTACTTTTCATTGTAGTGAGAGTAAATCTAAAAATGTACTAGAACTCATTCATATATATTTATGTGGACCTATGTCAGTAACCTCCTTAGGGGGATTTTTGTACTATGTTATTGTTTGTTGATGAATACTCTAGGAAAACATGGATATATTTCTTCAAATGTAAAGAGTCTAAGGAAGTCCTAATGATATTTAACGAATTCAAGGCCCTATTTGAGAACATGTTAGGAAAAATAATCAATACCCCAAGGTCATATAATGGGGGAAATACATTTATGATAACTTTAAAGAATTTTGTAATAATACTGGGATTAAGAGGGAGTATATTGTTCCTTACAACACTCAACAAAATGGGGTAGCTAAAAGGAAAAATAAGACTATAGTAGAAGTAGCTAAAGCTATGATTCATGGTCAAGACCTACATACCTCATTCTGGGATCAAGCCTCTAGAATGGATATTTACATTCAAAATAGATGTCCTCACTCTCTCCTAGATAACAAAACCCTTGAAGAAGCAATTATAGGGATAAAGTCTGACATAAGTCATTTTAGAATATTTGGTTTTCCTATTTATATTCACATTCCTAAAGATAAAAGGTCTAAACTAGAACCCTCAGGAAAGAAGGGAATACTTATTGGCTACAATGAATCATCCAAAGCCTATAGGATATATATCCCTGTTCATAAATTAATTGAGCTTAGAAAGGATGTAACTTTTGAAGAGGACATTGTATTCAAAAAATCTAAAGACATAGATGATGAGTCTCCTCAAAATATGGAAGAGGACCATGCTCCTAAGATTCAGAAGGAGACACATGTACCTATAGAAGACCAAAATATTAATGAACCTATGAACTCTTCTATTGAACCTAGATATTATGTTGTGGGTCATAAAAGACCTCTATGGGCAAGGAAAATGATTGAAGAATCAAATAATTATGCAGCTCCAAAAGGAACCTTTAGAGAAAGAAAGAGACCAAATAGATACTCCACCTATGTTTCTCTTATGAGTGAAATCATCAAGTCTGAACCTTCTAGTGTTGAGGAAGCATTCCAACATCAAGTTTGGAAGATGTCATGATAGAATAATATCAATCCATACTCAAAAATGATATATGGGACATTGTACCTAGACCTAAAGATAAATAAGTTATCTCATCCAAATAGATATTCAAAATCAAACATATAGCAAATGGGAGCATCAAAAAATATAAAGAAAGGTATTTTTGCCAGAGGGTCCTCACAAAAGGAAGGAATTGATTTTGAAGAGACATTTGCTATAGTTTCTTGTTACATCTCCATCTAGGCCATGATTTCTATCGAGGCATCAAAGGGAAGGAAGATTCGCCAAATGGATATGAAGACTATTTTTATTTATGACATTGTAGAAGGGGAAGTGTACCTAGAAAAAATTGATGCGTTTGTGGCTCATGGTGATGCTTCTCATGTTTGAAAATTGTAGAAGTATTTATATGGTCTTAAAAAGGATCATCGAGCCTGGTATGATGATGCATGAGCATCTTGGGTTCATGGAAATACCATATCAAACAAAAATATGTTTTCTTGTGAGCTCAGTAGCTTGTTGGATACTTTTGGTATATTTCTCGATAACTACTCTGGAGTTCTCGGTTGAAGGTTCTATTTTGTTTCACCGACCAAACTCGGTTACTATGCTTGGCATGGTTTCACCGACCAGTCTCAGTGGCTCGGTGGTTTTCATGTTTCCTATCTCATCAAGTGTGTTTTCTTTTGTTGGATCTTTGGCCTGACATTTGAATTTAATTGTGGTAGCAGCATTAATTTGGGATCTCTCATTGGGATGCATGTGGACCTAAATCTAGGTCGACGATGTTTCCTATGTTGGATCTTTGGGAACTTATGGGGCCGACCTTATTGGTAACCTCTTGTATAAATGTAGTGTTTTGTTATTAGTTTTGGGGAAGTTTTTGGGATGATAGTTTTGGGAATCTAGGGTTTATTATCCTCGCATGTATGAGGATTTTTCTATAATACTGTAAGATTGTATTGATAGTAACTAGGAAGGCCTTACAGTCTGACATGTATGAATTTTTATGAATTAATGAAAAGTATTTGCATTCCTTCTCTCCTTCTATGTGTTTGAGCTTCTGATTTGTGTATCTAAAATTTGGTTTGGTGGTTGGGAGTGCCTTTGGACCTAAGTACTAAACCTCCTTGTGTGAGTTGGTATCAGAGCGAAGGTTAGATATGAGGATCCTTCTTGTAAATCCTAGTTGTTTGATTTGTTCTGGGGTAGCAAACTATAACCTGACCTGCAATTGTAGATGGTTTCAAGATGGTTCAAGGGAGGAAAGATGTAGATCTAGGCTTAGCTTACATGCGAAGACAAATTATTGCAAGATTAAAAGTTGTTGAGACATCCCAGCACTAAGGAAGACATCTTGAGGATGTTAGTGATGATGAATTCAAGGAAGTGTGGGAGGAAGATGCACCTGCACCTATAATGGATCAAGGAGAAGAAAGATTGCTAAAATATTTGACAAGTTTGAAGTCCACACCTCAGTTTAATCCTCTTGAGTATAGTGTAAATATGGATTTAGATGAATTGATGGACTGGATAACCGAGATGGAGAAATAATTTGAGTGTGAAAACATATTAGAGGAGAACAAGGTGAAGATTGCAAGCACAAAATTGAAAGGTCATGCATCCTTGTGGTGGGAGCATCTACAATTGGACTGAAAGAAGAAGGGTAAAGGAAATATCAAGGTATGGAATAAGATGATCAATAAGTTGAGGGAATTTTTCTACCTTGTGACTATAAAATTAACCTAGTTAGGAGAATGCAAATTTTGAAGTAGAAAGATATCTCTGTGAAAGATTAAACTGAGGAATTTTACAAGTTAGATATTAGATATGAACATGATAAATATGAGGTGGAAATAATTTAAAGATGCCTAAATGGATTAAGGAGTTTTATTCAAGAAGAGATCAGTTTGGTAAAGATGGAGAGTATTGAAGAGGCTTATCAGTTTCCCCTAAAAGCTGAGGAGAAATAGAATAAAACACATGAACAAAGATAAAGAGGAAGAGGAGGTAGATTCCATAGAGGAAGAGATAGATATTATGGCACAAATAGGAGATCTAATCAGGACAAGATAGATCAAGACAAATTCAAGACTAGGTGGAAAGGTGGAAGTTCATTCAGAGGAAGAGGCAATTACTCCTGAGGTGGATATAGCAAAAGAGGGTTCCAAGGAAATTGTTAGAATTGTGGAGAAGATGGACATAGATAATTTGAGTGTCCACATGCAAGAAATAAAGATAGTAGTAGAAGAAATTCCTTTGTGCAAGAAGATTCACCAAATGAACTTGAGAAGGAAGGAAACCTGATGGTCAGAATAATTTTGTGGAGTGAAAATAATAAGCAACATCTTGTGAGGAAAAGTTTGTTTAAGATTAGATGTAGAGTTACAGACAAAGTTTGGAAAGTGATTATTGATAGTGGGAGTTTGGAGAATCTGGCATCTGAGGAGATGGTTACAAATTTGTATTTGGTAAAGAATGAAGCACCCAAAGCCTTATCATATTTTATGGATCAAGGACGAGAACACACTTATGGTAAGTGAACAACGTTGTGTGAATCTAAAAATTGGAAAGTATAATGATAAGGTGTTGTGTGATAATATGCCTATGGATTGTTGTCATATTTTATTGGGAAGACCATGGAAATATGATTGACATGCTCTACATGATGTAAGATTGAAAAATATACTATTTGGGTTGCTGGAAAAAGGTAAATCTTGTTACCTTTGGTTGAAGAATCTTTTGGTGAGGTATGTACATCTGTAAACATTATTTTGATGGAAGGTAGATAGTTTTTTAAATATTTGAAGAGAAATAATATTTGTTATTCTTTGATCCCTAACAAACCAAGAGAGAAAAAAGAAGATAAAGTTCCTACAGAAGTTGAGAAGTTTCTCACCAAGTACAAGGAGATCATTTCAAATAATGTACCTGAAGGTTTACCACTGATGAGATATATTAGTCATTGTATGGATCTGATCCCTAGAGATAGTTTTCCTAACAAGGCACCACACTGATCGACACCAACCAAGAATGAGGAACTCAACCGACAAGTTCATGAGTTGTTGCAGAAGGATTTGATCAAAGAAAGTTTGAGTCCATGTGAGGTATCGGTTCCCTATACCAAGAATGGATGATATAATAGATTGTTTGAGTGGAGAAAAATATTTTACCAAGATTTATTTGAAGAGTGGATATCATCATATCATAATCAGAGAAGGTGATGAATGGAAGACTACTTTCAAGACAAAAGAAGGTTTTTATGAATGGTTAGTTATGCCTTTGGTTTAACTAATGCACCGAGTACTTTTATGAGGTTAATGAATGAGGTTTTAAAGAAATTCTTGGGTAAATTTGTGATTGTGTACTTGGATGACATTCTAATATTCAATAAGACCAAAGAAGATCATTTGTTGCATATAAGACAGGTATTACAGAGATTGAAAGAGGAAAAGTTGTTGATTAATTTGAAAAAAATGGACCTTCATGAAATAAGAACTTGTGTATCCAGGTTTTGTGATTTCAATTGATGGTTTTAAGATGGATCCTAAGAAGTTTGAAGCAATACTTGATTGGCCTACACCTAAGAATGTTAATAAGGTAAATTTTATTTCATGGGTCAGCAATTTTTTACCGAAAGTTCATCAGAAATTTTAGTTCAATTTGTAATGTTATGACTGAGACAATGAGAGGAGATAAGAGAGAATTCAAGTGGACACATGGAGCTGATAAAAGTTTTAATACTTTGAAACTGAAGGTTGATGAATTACAGTTGTTAGCCCTACCTAATTTTAATAATGCATTCCAAGTGGAATGTGATACAAGTGGCAGTGCAATAGAATTTGTGTTGAGTCAAGAAGGTAAACCTATTGCTTTATTTAGTGAGAAGTTGAATGATGCTAAAAGGAAATATTTTGTGTATGATCAAAAATTTTATGATATTGTTCAAGGTCTGAAGAAATGAAGACATTATTTGATGTCAATTGACTTTGTGTTGTATAGTGATCATAAGGATTTACAGTATTTGGGTAGTCAGAATAAGTTAAATTAGAGACACGTGAAATGGGTAGAGTATTTGCAGATTTTCACATTTGTGATAAAACATAAGAGTGGAGTATCCAACCAATTTATTGATGCATTGAGTAGAAGAAGATATTTGTTGACTAAAATAATAATTGAGGTTCTTGGTTTTGATGATATGAAGACTTTGTGTGAAACTAACCCTTATTTTTTCTGAGTCATGGAGAATGTGCAGAGCACCTATTCTAGATCAACTAAGTAGGTTTGAAGACTATTTCATTTGAGAAGATATTTTGTTCAAAGGTATTCAATTATGTATACCGAGAGGATCAATGAGAGTCAATTTGATAAAGGAATATCATAGTAGTGGTTTGGCTGGACATTTTGGCATTGATAATACATTGATTTTACTTAAGGAAAGGTATTTTTGGCCTCAATTGTATAAGCATGTTCAGAAATTTGTGAAGAAATGTGGAATTTGTCAAGTTGCAAAAGGAGTAAGTCAGAACACTAGATTGTATACACCGATTTTAGTTCCTGAGAAACCTTGGAGTGATATTAGCATGGATTTTTTTCTTGGCTTACCGAGGACAACAAGAGGCAATGATTCCATATTTATTGTTGTGGATAGATTTTCCAAGATGGCACATTTCATACCATCTAAAAAAACATCAAATGCAGTGCATATAGAAGATCTTTTCTTCAAAGAGATTGTCAGATTGCATGCATTACTAGGAGTATCACCTCTGACCGAGATAGTAAGTTTGCAAGCTATTTTTTGAAAACTCTTTGGAATAAGCTAGACACAAAAATTAAGTATAGTTCTACATTTCATCCACAGACAGATGGACAAAAAAATGTTGTAAACCAAAATTTGGGTAATCTATTGCGATGCTTAGTTGGAGACAAAACAAGTAATTGATATTTGATGATAGTACAAGTAGATTTTGCATATAATAATTCAATGGATAGGAGTACTGGAAAGATGCCTTTTTCAGATTGTTACTGGCATACAACCAAGAGGTATATCAAACTTATTGCTGGAGAAGAGAAGAGAAGTGTTGAAGGAGAAGAATTTGTTGAGTTTATGAAGTCATTGCATGAGGAAGTGAAACATAAGTTGGAGAAAAATAATAAGAAATACGAGGATAGTGCAAATAGATGAAGAAGATTAGATTTTTCAAGTTGGTAATGAAGTGATGGTTCATTTGAAGAAACGAATATTTCATGTTGGAACATATGGTAAACAAAAGATGAAGAAATTTTGTCCTTGCAAGATATTGAGGAAGTTTGATAGTGGAAATGCTTATGAAGTAGAGTTACCTGATGACAAGGATGTATCACCTATATTTAATATTTTAGATTTGTATGAGTATCATGAACTTGATGAAGAAGTGACATATCCAAGTGATTATCCTAAGAAATAGATAGAAGAAGTTGAATAGATTTCGAAACAAAGAATTGGTAGAAGCACAAGAGGAAAGGATTACATGGAATACTTGGTAAAGTGGAAGATCAGACCGATTGAAGACTCTACATGTATTTCTCAATCTGAGTTGAATTAAGCTCAGGTTGTACCTCACTCATGATTTGGAAAATCATTTCTTTTCAACCCTAGGTGTCTGATATGGGATCATATTAGGTTCATGGCAATCGTGTATCAAACAAAAATATATTTTCTTGTGAGCTCGGTAGCCTGTTGGAGACTTTCGATAGACTGGTTGGTAACTACTCTAGAGTTCTCTATTGAAGGTTTTATTTTATTTCACCAACAAAACTTGATTACTATTATTAGCATGGTTTCACAAACCGGTTTCAGTGGTTTTCTTATTTCTTGTCTCACCGAGTGTGTTTTCTTTTAAATTGGATCTTCAGGATGACATCTGCATTTAATTTTGGTAGCATTATTAATTTAGGATCTCTCATTGGGATGCATGTGGACCTAAATTTGGGTCATTATTATTTCCTATGTTGGATCTTTGGGATCTTTTAGGGCTGACCTTTTTGGTAGCCTCTTGTATAAATATAGTGTTCTGTTCTTAGTTTTGGGAAATTCTGGGATGATAGTTTTCAGAATCTAGGGTTTGTGATCGTTGCATGTATGTAGACTATTCTGTAGTATTGTCAAATTGTATTAGCCATAACCGGGAAGGCCTTACAACCCAGCATGTATGAATTTTGATGAATTAATGAAAAGCATATGCTTTCCTTCTCTCATTCTCTTATTTTGAGCTTCCAATTTGTGTACCTACAAGTTGGTTTGCTGATTGGTAGTGCCTTTGGCCCTAAGTACTAACCCTCCTTGCATGATATGAGAGGATGGACAATTACCTCACCAAACTAAGGTTCTCCAAGAATGATGTAGATCCTAAATTTTACTTCAAGGTAATAAATGGTGATATTTTAATTCTCATTCTTTATGTTGATGATTTTTTTATCACAAGAGAAGATAATCTCACCACAAAGTTTAAACAAGATCTTGCATCCAAATTTGACATAAAGGACTTGAGTCTCCTTCACTAGTTCCTTGGTTTAGAAGTATGGTAGTAGGATAATGGTATTATCCTAAATCAAGGAAAAAACACTATTGATATCTTGAAAAGGTTCGCAATGATGGATTTCAAGCCTATGTCTACATCTATGGAGACAAATTTACATAAGTTAAAAGAAGCAACTGCAGACTCAGAGTTAGTAAATTCTACTCTCTACCGATAGATGATTGGGTCCTTTATGTACTTGGTCAACATGAGACCAGATATTTTTTATGCAAAAAATGCACTCAGTTAGTTTATGTGTTAACCTAGACAATTACACTTAGTTGCAGTAAAACATATTCTAAGATACCTTTGTGGCACAATTGGATATGGATTAAAATATGATAATGTAGCTCTAAATCTACATGGATACATAGACTCAGATTGGGTTGGAATTGTTCTTGATTGTAAAAGTACTTCAGGATGTTGCTCTAGTTTGGGATCAGCCATGATATCTCGGTTCAGCAAAAAATAATCTTTAGTTGCACAGAGTTCCACCAAGGTCAAGTACAATTCAACATCCATAAGAGGTTGAGAAATTGTTTGGTTGAGATACCTTATGGTAGGTTTGTTTGGACAAACCATGGATTCCATAATTATTCACTATGATAACCAAAGTTGTATAAATCTTTCAGTGAATCCAATATTTCATGATAGCTCAAAGCAAATTGAGATACCTTACCATTATGTTAGAGATATGGTGGAGAGAAATGTTATCCACTTGATATGTATTAGTAAAAATGAACAAACTACAGACAATATAACCAACCCTCTCTCCAAAATAAAGGTGGAACACTTTAGAGGTAAACTTGGTATGGTAGAAATGTAATTTTATTTGAGATTGAATCTCATAAAATTTATTGTACTAATATATTTGAAAATATGTTTATTGTGTAAACTCATTTTGTCATGTGTGAAATTACATGACTTATGGGCTCTAGTAGACATCTTTAAAGGTGACCATGTTTCTAATATATATACTTATCTTTAGTTACTATTGTAAGGTGATGAATTTATTATAGATTAAACTAATATCATGGTGGATATCATGTGGATTGGTATCCATGGACATGTCATGATAGTTCATATCTCCTTCATAATATTAACTGAGTGGTGTGTAACCTCAATGATTTATGTTACTGAGATATTTTATGGTGGATATTATGTGACTTAATATATGTGGATAGGCCATGAGAAGATATATTCTGTGGTAGGCATCATGTGAATTGATTCTAGTACACATACCAAAGAAGATATGAGTATGGTGAATATTATGTGTCTTGATATTCGTGGACATGCCATTACTCCATATGACACCATGAACTGACATGATTTATGGTGGATATCATTAGAACTAATATCTGTGGATATGACATAATGTTTTATATCACATTGAGGTGATATTTTCCCACACACTATTTGATCTATGAGGATAGTAATCATACTCCCTAACTTAGGAGTGTAATGAATTGTAGCTTCGATCATACTATTCATATCGATGAAATCAAATGCACAAGTTTCCTATCAGCCTTGAGCATTTGATCTCTATCCTTCTTGTGTATTCTACTGTGATTATTGATTATTATACATGATTAAATAGTATGATCACAATCATATATATATAATTGTAATTGAGATAACTATTATTAATCATACGTATAATATTAATCATTTTGTTAATACCATTTATATTAATCATGATTGTTAATATCATTAATATAAATTATGTTGTTAATATAATGGCATTGTTGATAATAATGCAAACATCAATAATGAGTATCGATATAATTATTGATGCCATATATATTAGACTTGTAGTAATATCTATCGATTATTAGTATCGAACAAATATTGTATTACAATGTGAATCAATATGAGTATTGATTAAGCATGATAACTATTGGTATTACATTGTGATCAGACATGCCTTTGAAGAGACATGTCACTACGTGGACTATGTCCATGTAGGGACAAGTCTCTACGTAGACATGTCCCTCTCTTGAGATATATATCATCAACCTTTTTTTATGAATAGAGGCCTTTTCTATTAATATAACAAAAGAGTACAATATTCACAAAAAAGGACTGGGGAATAGAAAATCACCACGCGAAGAGTCACACAGCATCACGCTGGAATCAAATAACTAGTCATCAAAAAAGCATATAAAGAAATCCCTCAAGCTACAAGAGAAGTAGAAGAAGAGGGGGTAGGATATTTATCATTGGGATTACCCCAAACATTGGGCCTAGGGGTCTGGTTGAGAAGAAACCACCCATCATCTGTATCTTTTTCTTCATTCTCCATTTCTCCTTCCTCCCGCCTGGGAGAGATAGCAAGAGCCAAGCGGGGGATTTTGTCAGAAGTGGTAGGAGGCCACACAGGAACATTCACCATCGGTTGAACAGTATTAGAAATAAGAAGAGGAGGCCAGCTAACAGCCAAGGTCCTCTTAGAAGGAGGAGAGGTAGATTGGTGGTGCCAAGAGTGTGGCATTCTAGAGCGCCTATCTGAGGAACTCTGTCTATGATGTCGTCCTCAAGGTGGCATGCGGTCAGCTAAGAGGTAATCTGACAGCACCTGAGCCACATTACATGTGGCATTACCTCAATGTTGAAGTAGCTCTTTCAAGTGGGTGACCTCAAGGGCCAGCTTGTACTTGAATCTGCATCATGACATTATTACATAAAGATACCTTAGCATAGAGAGAAACATTGACATCCAAAAAGCTATGAGTAAAAATAATAGCATTACGATCTTTCCATAGAGAAAACAAAATCTCTAGCCTAAAATCATGCCAAATATGGGTATATTGGGAAGGAATTTTGGGATAATCACCAAGGAGATCCATATGCTAAGAGAAGGGCTCAAGCCGGAATGGCATAAAAAAGATATGAATCCATCTCCAATAATTCTGGGCCCTTCGACAGAACCAAAAAATATGCATAATGGTTTCAAAGTGCCCACAAAATGGGCATTTGGGATCAGGCACACCCAAGTGCCGGAGCTGAGCTCCCAAAGGAAAAACCTGATAAAGCAGACACAAAGAAAAATGAGAAATTTTGGGTGTAGTAATAGCATCCCAGATAGTGTGGAAACGCTAGCTCTAGATTTTTTGAGAAGAAGAAAGATGCCAATGATGATTGAGAGAATCAATCATAGAAAAATGAGGCACCAGCCAAGAGTACCCAAGCTTGGGTTTTTAGTTGGTAAATGGTGTATCAGGATACCATTTCTAATCTTTCCACCAAGGTTTTAACTAACTTAATTCCAAGTTTATGTAGGACATGCGAAAGAATAGAAAAGATAAGCAAGTCAAAAGTTTGGCGATCTGGATGAGTGAGCCGGAACTGAACCCAAAAATCATCCCAAGAGTAGAGACTCATGATGATTTTGGAAAACAAATCCTTGGGAATTTTAATACCACATTTGTGAAAAAAAAGAGCACTAATCCCTTGGATTTTGGCCAGAGGAATCCCTTGTTGAGAAAAAAGAGGGGACCACCAAATGTTCTACTAATTGAAAGAAAGCCCATCATGGAAGCGATTGCCAACCCAACGAAGCCAATGCTTGATAGCTTCCCAGGCTCTCCAAATACTTTTGACAATAAAAGTACCTTGGATTTGAATAGGGTGCTTCATAACTAGAAGGGTTTGAAACCCAATCCCCTTCCAATTCGGATTGTGTAGTGGGTACCCAGAAGAAATGTGATGTCGGAGTAGAATTTTCTAGGCCTCATTGCCTATGAGACATCGTACAACCCATTTTTCACAAAGGGCTAGGCCTTGTTTCTGGGTGTCGAGTAAGCCAAGCCCACCAGAGTCCTTAGGAAGACAAAAAAAATTTCCTAGGAAACTCTGTGAGATCCATGGTGATCAGCGCTAGAAGCCCATAGAAAATCCCTTAGCAATTTATTGAGCTTCATGTAGGAGGTTTTTGAAGGAGCCCAACAAGAAGAGTAGTAAACATGCATAACAGCCAAGACCTTGGAGAAGATCTGAAACTTCCCAGTGAGAGAGAGTGGCTTGGTAATCTAATAGGTAAGCTTCTTTTCAATTTTAGCTAACATAACATTCCATAATTCAATAGAAGAGGATTGGAAAGAAAAGGGAATGCCAAGGAAACAAAAAAATTCTACATGTTGAATCGTGAACCATCCAAACTAAGAAAACTAGGGCAGATCGGGAAGGGAAGACTTCCTGTAACACAAGGTTTTATGCTACTAGATGGTTGAACTAGAGGCCAGGAAAAAAGTCTCTAAAAACTGCAAGGCTGCCTTGATATTATCTTCATCCTCTGCAAGAGTGAGAAAGGAATCATCGACAAAATGGCCATTGACCAATTAATGGTTAGACTCAGGTAAAGAAATCAACCATTATGACTTGTGAAGCACAAAAAAACTACAGCGTCGAACAAGTCTCAGTAGTGATCATCAATACTTGTTAATATATACTATTATTATTAAAATATATACTAAGCGTATATATATATATATATATAGATCTGATCTATATTATCATTGACATTAATATTAAGAGTTCTAAAGACTATATATATATATATATATATATATTCTTAATAGAATTTTAGTGATATTGTGATCAAAGTATATATAGAAAAATTAAAATACTACAACCTCTAAATCTAATCAAAACTTTAACATTAGCTAGTCATTTAATTAGTCATGGTAGTGATATATTTAGTTATTAATTTAGTCATTAATGTAGCCATATATTTATTCCTTAATTTAGTCATATATCTAGTCATTACATTAGTCATATATTTAGTCCTTAATTTAGTCATATATTTAGTCCTTAATTTAGTATTTAATTTAGTCATATTAGGGCATGCTGGGATCGAACCACCATCCTCCTACTTGTAAAGAATGTGCTCTTCCATTGAGCTAGTATCCTTTAAAGAATAATCGTACCATGTGTACTAGTCTCTGCTACACACCTTATTCATGGTGGATAGGAGTTTTCAAATATGCATCAATGGATTGAGAAGTAGATTCACTCATGCATACTTTTGGTTTGGAAAGGAACAATGGTTTTCAAGGTCAAGAACAAAAATTCTTATTGCAAAAGTGATTGTATTCTTGATAAGATCAACGGATTGTGTTAAAAATAATGGTATGGAATGAACCTCAAGATTTCAAATGAAAGATTAATAGATATGAAAGAGGAAGAAACTCTTTTGTGCTATGAGAATCAATGACAAGGAAAATCATCAATGGATTCATGTATACTTTACAAAAGGAAATCAATGCATGTGTAAAAGAGGGAAATATGTAATTAGAGAAATGAAGATATGATGCCATGAAAATGTATTCTCATGAAGAAAAAAACTATATCACCATGCAAAGGAAGATTTCATGGTAGGACATGCAAAGTAACATCAAGTTGTAATAAAATCATATACAATATTGACGGAGAAAATGTTTCATAAACAAATGAACAACAATTTCAATGGAGCTAAAAGAAATATTCAAGAGGAGGAAAACATATTCTAAAAGAAGAATGATATATTCATTGATTAAATATGTGAAGAAATAATGAGTTTTGAATGAGAAGATAACAAGATCTTTGCAATGACGACCATTTGGGTCAAGAAAAAAGCCAAAGAGATCCATGAATAGGAAGAGAAATGATGGCGTCTAAAGGAAATATGAAAACATATCAATGAAACCTCTTTTAGAAGCATTTTGGTGGTGCTCTAAGATAAAAGTATGGTCATAAAGGAGTCATATAGAGGCTTTTATAAGTATTGGAGAAGGTTTCAATGATATTCATGAAGAGAACAACAAGAAAGGAAGGTGGGGTTTTTTGAAAAACTCACAAACCCCAATGCATTTGTGTGTTCCTTCACAATAATCATTTCTATGTCAAGATTCTATGAATCACCTACCTTGCGAATAATGGATCCCTACACTTGATTTTATACTGAAGATCCATGAGTCTAAATGCTACAAGTTTTTCATGTAGCCACATGAACAAAAAAGATAGTAAAATTAAAGCACGATCTTACACAAATTTCTTGTGGGATCACATATATAATATGTTGTTAATTCATAACATTCTTTGTAAGTTATTTTTCAATAATGTACTCTTAGGTTCAAATTTATTGTTATCTCAGACCTGCTGTAGGCTATTTTTTACACCTATTGAATAGTTCGGTGGAGGTGGGTGTACTTGATGGTGTTTTATTTCCTCATAACGATTTTTTTGTTGTGTAGAAGGTTTATCTGAAGTGTTTTCTATACATGATATTCCATGCAACTTCGACATAGAAAACCTGTAGCTAATCAAGTATGTCTTATTAGACCCTACAAAAAATAATGTTATGGTTAATGTCTACCATCAACCATGAAACCAATTTCTCCATCCAATCCAATATAATTTAAGTTAGCTTCAGCTGCTGCAACCTTCTATACACACTAGATCAAGATTTGTCACCCAAGCTCAAATTAACAAGGGGTTAGTAGCACTGATTTGCAATGGGGAAAATTGATAGAAATAAACTACTAATAATGAAACTACAAAGCAATAAAATATACAAGAAAATAAGAGGAAAACAAATGAATGCAAACCCAATTGCTTGAAGCTTCTATTGTCTCTCTCTACACCTTCTGAAATGCTATTTGTATGATGCTCAGTATTGGTGTGGATAGCGTCTATGACTTGGGAGCATTGAGAATATGATATTGAATTGCTTTGTGATCGCAAGATGGCTTGATGCTTGAACCAATCTAGCAGAGTAATGACGCGTGTGAGCTTGAAATCCTAGATCCTTCAAATGGTTATGAAGGGTTTTTTATATAGGAATTGAGAATGAGATGAACGGTTGAGATCAATCCCAGAGATAGGAAGATGAGCGGTTGAGATCAAAGGGAACTAGAGAAGCCATCAGTAAACTCCACCTCTTCAACTGAGAGAGAGAAGATAGAGTTTGGTTAACTAAAGAGATAATTTTAAGTTACCTTTTAGAACTGAAGAGGTGGGTGGAGAAACCCATGTGAGCTGAAGAGGTGGGTGGAGTAACCCTTGTGATCTGATTGGGAGTTATCTCATTGAAGATAAATGAATATTTAATTCATTTTTGAAATTAAAGTTTTCAACATGTGAGATAATTGAATTCTTTTTAATTTAGAATTGCATTATTGAATGAAGTTAAATTAATTTAATTAAAATTAATTTAATTGGAGGAATTTAATTAGTAAGTTTAAATATTTCAATTTAAACTTTAGGAAATTGACTTTAATTAATTAATTAATGGAATTTAATCAATTAAGGTTAATTAATTAAATAAAATTAATTATTTAATTAATTTTGGAGATTTGATTGGGTGATTTGGGGAATGAATTTAGAATAAAATAGATGATTAATTAATGATTAAAAAAATTATTAATTAATAGATGGAAATTAGTGTTTTTAATGTAAAGTCGCAAGTCTGTCCATTTTAGGGTGTCTACATTTGCCCCACTTTGACATATTGTGGCTTGTTGGAGTGTGTCAAAGATTCTCTATTTTGATCCTGCCCTAGCTTGCCCCGGTGATAGCAGGTTTATTTATGCCCCCTCAACAAACTTGAGCAAAAAGTCACGACATGAGAATTAATTTGTTGAAATTGCATAGTGGTAATCTGGGTACCTAACTGATCTTGAATATTGTTGATTTTTCTCCTGATACGAACATTTTAAGTTTTCAGGGTCTAGGAAGAAAACTTTGAGGTCCTGGAGGAATTAGGGTTTTTTGGAACCCTTATAAATAGCTTGGAGAGCCCTTCATTTGTCACTTTGCACTCTGGAGCTCTGGATATTTTGGTGATTTTGCTTTAGTTTTATGCACTTTCTTTGTTGTTCATTGAACTATGGCGGGTATACTAGGCGTCGTACATGTGTCTGATCGGGTCTGTACTTTTCATCATCCAGCTGGCATAGGACGTTCGGTGAGTGGCCTTGTCCTTGATTTCATTACTGCCTTCATTTATTTCTTTTAAAAAAATTGTTTTTTTGAACTTTTGTAATGTATGTCGCAATAGACCATGGTTTTACTGCAACTATGGTTTTGGTGCCACAGTTCTTGAATGCATGCCACATTTGATAAGTGTTCCGCATTTGTTGGGTTTATTATCGCATTTGCGGGAACTATGTCACATTTGATGTTTGAGTGCCACAAATGGTGTAAAAGTGCCACAATTCTCTGATGAATGTCGCAATTGACCTGTTTGTACTTTTTTTAGCATGCATTATGACTTGTCTAATATTCTGCTTCTGACCTGATACTAATATTTTGGTTTCTATTTTTTTAAAGTACACCAGGACTATTATGTGTTGGTGGGAGTGTAGACCTATAGGATTTGTATTACGCTTCCATCTTTCTGAAGCAGAGAGGGGTATACTGAGGGATTTGAGTCTATACTAGGTGTGTTATATGCCTGAGATCATGACCAATAGGGGTCTAATGTGTGCTTTATTAGAGAGGTAGCATTCAGATACATGCACCTTTAGTTTATCAACTGATGAGTGCACAGTCACTCTGGAGGATGTTTATCACATCCTGCAGAATCTAATTCAGGGCACCCTTCTGGAGTATGATTGAGGCGCTAGCATTACTTCTTTGTCTAAGCTATCCAATCTGCCCCAAGATCAACTTGGTATGTCTAACCCTTATGATATCCCATGGGCTAGGTTTGGGATGGGATTAGACAGGCTGTCCACTCTATTAGGTAGTCTTATATGTGGGATCTTGTGTCCCGATCGTAGGCAGCATGGCTTCTCTATCAATTTTGATGCTTTCCTTCAGGTTATGGTGAGAGACCATACTTTATATGCTTGGGGCCCGTGCATGTTGGCCCACATGTATTTCCATATGTTCTATGTGGCTTACCTTGGAGGTAGAGGTCACTTGTTTGTGGAGCAACTCTCCTCTAGATTTGGGTGTGGGAGCATATTGCAGTATGAAGACCTGTAGGTGCTCATGATCTTCCTTCGGGGAGGCCATATGTGTTCATGTATGACTGCGCTATTGTTCCGTCCCATATGGGACATCTTATGTATTGACGAATAGGAGCTTGATATGATGTCATATTTTATTTGGAAACCATACAAGGATTGTCCCATGTGGGATGGGTAGGATGCTCATCTTCCCTTCTATTGGAAGAGGAGATTCTTTATTGGGCATGTCAACTGACATGTGCATATGATTGACTTTTAAAACATAGATAGGGTGTTGTGACAGTTCGGTGAGAGATAGGATGTATCTTATTCTTATGCCTACTTTTCTTGGAGATCAAGGGATACCACTCTATGGGGTGATGTCATTCCTCTAGATCTTGTCATCACAGAGCTCATTGGTCTTTTTCATGTTGCATGGACTTGGCAATCAGCCATTGTTGATGTCGATATGTGTTCTAATTCTGCCCCTGCCTAATGTATTTCTCTTTTCTAATTTTTCTATATGTAGTTATCTTTTCTTCTTTATTATATGTAGCTACCTTTTGATTAGTCTTGTATGCTTATCATCTATATGATACTGATGTGTGAACTCATTATTTTTGTAGGCATGAATCCATAATATAATGCTTGGTGGTAGTAGTCTCGTCCTGATCCTCTGACTGATGTGTCTCATCTTATTGCTAGTACCCTTATGAGGAGGTGGCGTTAGAGGCGGGGTCGAGGGAGAGATGGAGGTAGGGATGGAGGTATGGTTGGAGACTGTGATGGTGGTATGGATGGAGGTCATGATGGTGGCCAAGATGGAGAATGGGGGAGAGATGGTAGACATGATGGTGGGTAGGGAAGGGATGGGGATGATGGAGATGACCCTGGTCTTGGTGGTTCTGGTGGTGGGGTGAGGAATAGGTGAGGACATAGTAGTAGCAGGTGGGTTGGATTGGGTGTCATCCTCGAGGAGGAGGAGGAACCTCAGTTGGTTCTGAGAGTGCATTAGTGCACTACAACTATGTTACTACCTAGGTTGGAGGAGAGGACAGTGGAGGAGGACATTGAGATACATGATATTGAGTTAGAGGATGTGGAGGGTTCACATTCTAGTGCTTCTACTTGGAGTAGCAGTACTAGAAAAAATACTAGAGATAGTGAGGGTAGTGATGACTCCTGTGTTGTGAGGGGGAGAGGATCTGAGGGATTGGGAGATAGAGGCGAGGAGGGAGAGATGGATGTGGAGATGGGGGGATGGACATTGATCCCTTAGAGGTTGATCTTCTTACACAGCAGATATCTTATCTTCAGGCGAGGTTGGTTTCCTCTAATGCATGGGTTGCAGCATTGGAGAGTAGGTTCACAACAGCTGAGGCTAGGGCTACTGCAGCAGAGATTAGGGTTATAGTGGCAAAGGCTAGGGATACAGTGTAGAGGAGAGAGAGAGAGAGAGAGAGAGAGAGAGAGGAGGTCAGATCTGTTATCCATGGTGTACAAGATGTGCCTCATCAATACTTTCTTGATCGGTTTTATAGATCTGGGTGTGAGGCCAAGAGAGAGATAGAGTACTGGCGACACCATTATGAGGGTGTTGTTCCTCCATCTTAGCGTGTTCCTATTTATAAAGAATCCCATAGATCTAGTAGGGCGTAGAGGTCCTAGAGTAGTGGTATTGGAGATCCTAGTCCCTTGCAGAGGCCTTCATCTGATATGCCACCCTCCCTGTGCACCTGGCGGTGAGGGTGGTGGTAGTTCTTGTTGATTCCATGGTCTTTCCATTTTGTATCATGTTGTACCATTTTTGTAGTGATGTTCCATTGATATACTCTAACACTTATCAATGATTGTATCTTGACAGAATTATATTTATTGATATACATGTTGATCACCTTCTTTTTTTTAGACTTACAACCATTCATTGTACTCATATATTGAGATTTATATGAGATGCATCTAGTGATTCTATATGATGTGCATTGGTTTACTTTCTATATGTATGATTCTACATGATTTATGCTTAGATGATGAAATGTTTATGCAATGTGATTCTATTATGCAGACTCTTAGATGTATGATTTACTTTTCCTATGATACTAACATATGCATGCATGATGGTGCTTTATGATATGCATGTTTATATGAGATGTTTATGGATGCACTGATTTATGATTACTATGTATGCAGATGTTTTTTTTTTTTTTTTTGATGCACTTAAATGGATTGAATGCAATCTATTATGCACAAAATATCTAAGTAATGCATGTATTAGTTAGAAGGAAGTTAGTGTATAATTTTTTCTCTAGGATCGATTGATAGATATGTATTGATAGAATGGATGATTGACATTTGATAGATATGAATTGATAGAATGGATGGGTGACCCAAGTCGCTGCCATGTTTCCAATTTTTTTCATCATTGCATCTTTTTATAAAATTCAGAAGAGTATCTAATGCACCCAAATATTGCTCGTCTAGATACCGCTATGATCTCATGATAACCAGAAGGAGTAGAGAGATTGAATAGAAAGAGAACTTAGTGCACTCAGATATTGACCATCTAGATACAACTGGGTTCCCTATTTTGAAAATAAAGAGATCCAAATGCACCTAGGTATTGACCATCTGGGTACCACTATGAACTCATATTTGAAAATAAAGAGAGCCAAAAGCACCTAGATATTAACCATCTGGATACCTCTTTGCTCGCTGACCATCCAACAAAAAGAAATAAAACCAAGATAGAATTCCAATGCACCTAGATCTTAGACCATCTTGATACCGTTGTGAACTCTTGATTTTGAAAAGAAAGATAAAAAAAACAAAATAACAAACAAACAAGATAGAAATCCAATCCACCTAGATCTCAAATCATCTGGATACCGCTATGATTCTACTGGAAATAAACAATCTGATAACATATAAGGAATGTCCAATTCTTTTCCAGGGTTAATCTTAATTAGATTGTGGAACTGCGTGGCTTCCAGATAAGTGACAGCGCCTACTGCATTTATCCTAAATCATCATTGCCCCAAAATCAAAGTGAAAAATTCCATAGATAGCAATAAAAAAAAGGTCATGATCCATCATAGCTACTCTCCTCATGTGGTGGATCCTCAAGTAGCGTAAGAACATACCCGTGAAATATAGACTGACATCTGACTGACGACTGACCTAGTCAACATTTTGATTGTTCCTTGATTTAGTTTCTGTACGCCTCTCTCTCCGGATTCCCACAGCTTTCCAAGGGCGGGGGTTAGTAGCAAAGGTTCACAAGTGAATGCAAATCAAGTACGCAATAACTACTAAATGAATAACAGAAACGTGAGCAATAAAATATACAAACAAGAGAAGGGAAGACAAATGAATGCAAACCCTTCGATGCTTGAAGCTTCTATTGTTTCTCTCTACTCCTTCTGAAACGCTGTTCTTAATGCTCAGTATTGGCGGGGCAGCGTCTATGACTTGAGAAGCGTCGAGAATTTGACAATTGAAATGTGTGTGTGTGATCGCAAGATGGCTTGAATGCTAGAAACAAACTGACATAGTAATGGCGCACGAGAGCTTGAAATCCTGGATCCTTCAAATGGTTATGAAGGGTTTATTATATAGAATTTGGTGATGAAATGGATGGTTGAGATCAATCCCAGAGATGGGAAAATGAATGGTTAAGATCAAAAGGAACAGGAGAGATCCTCAGTAAACTCCACCTCTTTATTTGGTTAAGAGGAGATAGAGTTTGGTTAACTGAGGAGCTAATTATGAGTTACCTTTTTGGACTTAAGAGGTGGGTGAAGTTACCCGTGTGAACTAGAGAGATGGGTGGAGTAACCCATGTGATCTGATTGGAGTTATCTCTTTGAAGATAAATGAATATTTAATTCATTTATTTATTAATTGTTTTCAACATGTGAGATAATTGAATTCTTTTTTATTAAGAATTGCTTTATTTGATGAAATTAAATTAATTTAATTGAAGTTAACTTAATTAGAAGAATTTGATTAGTAAGTTTAAATATTTGGATTTAAACTATAGGAAATTGAGTTTAATTAATTAAATAATGATAATTAATCAATTAAAGCTTAATTACTTAAATAAAATTAATTATTTAATTAATTTTGGGAATTAGATTAGATGATTTGAGAAGTGTATTTAGAAGAAAATAGATGATTAATTAAATAAAATTAATTATTTAATTAATTTTGGGAATTAGATTAGATGATTTGAGAAGTCTATTTAGAAGAAAATAGATGATTAATTAATGATTAAGAAACCATTAATTAATAGATGAAAATTAGGGTTTTTAATGTAAAGTCGCAAGTCTTTCCATTTTAGGGTGTCTACATTTGCCCCTCTTTGATGCGATGTGACTTGTCGCAGTGTGTCAAAGATTCTTTGATTTTGCCCCAGCTTGCCCCGACATTGTATGAGTGTATTTATGCCCCCTCAACAAATTTGAGCGAAAAGTCGCAAGACGAGCGTTAATTTGTTGAAAATGCAAATTATAGAACTGGGTAGCTGACGAATCTGAAAAATAGTTGAAAATGCCCCTGTAATTGACTTTTGAAGTTTTCGGGGACCGGGAAGAAATTTCGGAGCCCCTGGGTGGAATTAGGGTTTTTCAGGATCCCTATAAGTAGCTAGGAGTGCCATTCATTTGTCACTTTGTGAATTTTGAGCTCTGAATCTTGGTAAGTTCTTCTGCTTTATTTCCTGCTTCATTTATTCCTTATTTCGAGCGATGGCTGGTCTTCCGAGGGTCGTACATATTACTGAACGAGTCCGCTCCTACCGTCGACCTGCTGGCTCTGGCCACCCGGTGAGTATCCTCACTTTCGAGATCATTTATTGCGTTATTTTTTGCATTTAAAAATTGTACTTTTGACTCAAAATTTATTCTTTGTCGCATTCGCCCGCGGTTTTGCCGCAATTGCGGTTAAAATGTCGTAATTGACGGTTGTGTGCCGCACTTGATAAAAGTGCCACACTTGAGTGCCTAAAATGCCGCATTTGCTATTTTTGTGCCGTACTTTCTCATTGGATGCCGCACTCACATAAAAGTACCACATTTGATATCTTTATTACCGCAATCAAACTTTTAACATTGTCTGCCTGTTGTCGTAATCAGTTATCTGCCTGCTTTAGCTTTTGTAATATTTCTTAACACTGAAAACTGATAATTTGCTGTGTTTGTTACTCTATGCAGTTCATTGGGTGTATTTTGCGATGTTGAGAGTCCACACCTGCTGGACTTGTGTACAGGTTTCAGCTCACTGAGGACGAGAGGTCAGTTCTCCGCGACCTTGGTTTATATTGGATATGTTATATGCCCGAGATCACGACCAACAGGGGTCTGATCTCCGCTCTAGTAGAACGATGGCATTCTGAGACCTGCACTTTCTGGTTGCCCACTAGAGAGTGCACGGTGACCTTGGAGGATGTGTATCGCATCCTGCAGCTTCCTATCCAGGGTGAGTTGGTGGAGTACTCCACTCGCACTGGTGTTCCCACGTTATCAGAGCTTACTGGTTTGCCCCGAGATCAGCTCGGCTTAGCTGGTGATTATGACATTCCCTAGTCGATATTTTGACTGGGATTAGATAGACTGTCCACTCTCTTAGGTAGTTTGATATGTGGTCTTCTGTGTCCTAATCGGCGGCGATGTGGATTTGCCATTGGGTTTGGGAGTGTACTTCAGAGTATGGTTCGAGACCATACTGTCTTTGCGTGGGGCCCCTGTATGTTGGCCCATATGCATTATCATATGATGTATGTTGCTTACCTTGATGGTAGGTCACTTGGATGTGGTGCTATGCTGCTACAAATTTGGGCATGGGAGCACATTGTCGTATGTTGTCCTATGGGTGCTCGTGTTCTTTCGGCCGATAGGCCCTATGTTTATATGTATGACGGTGCCATAGTGCAGACCCACATGGGTCACCTTACTTATTGGCGCCAGCAGCTTGACATGATTCCTTATTTCATCTGGCGGCCATATAGAGATTGTCCCGTGTGGGATGGGGAGGATACCCATCTTCCATTTTGTCAGCAGCGGTGGTACCTGATTGGCCGTGTGAGTGATCATGTTCACATGATCGATTTTCATAACACCGATAGGGTGTTGCGGCAGTTTGGTGAGCAGCAGGATGTTTCTAATTCCTATGCATATTTTGCCCAGCATTCTCGAGATGCACGCGTATGGGGTGTTGTAGTATCACTAGATGTTGCACGTACTGAGTTTATGGGATTGCTGCCTATTGCATGGACCTGGCATTCTGCCACTGTGGATCCAAGTTTGTGCTTGATTTCATTGTCATGCACTTCCTTTCTACTCTGTAGATTATGCTTTGTATAGTGTTTGTAAATTTTGTATATATCTGCTCTGGTACTGATAGTCAAATTTTATTTTGCAGGTACCACGCCACAGTATGATGCCTACTGGTTGCAGCATCGTCCAGTTGCTTTGACTGATGTGTCACGTCCTGTTCCTAGGACCATTATGCGGAGAGCTCGGTAGGTATGGCGTGGCAGGGGAGGCCGTGTTGGAGGGAGAGGAGGTGGCAGAGGAGGGAGGGATGGAGGTGGGGATGGTGGACGAGGAGGGGGGGATGGNGAGGTGGGAGAGATGGAGGTGGGGATGGAGGACGAGGGAGAGGGGATGGAGGATGAGGGAGAGGGGAGGATGGAGGGGATGATCCTAGTCCCAGGGGTGCTAGAGGTGCTATTAGAGCGGGTGGCTGGAGTGGTGGGCCTCAGACTAGAGTTGGTCTGGGGATGATTTTGGAGGAGGAGGAGGCTGCAGAGGAGGAGGCTCCTTAGTTGGTGTGCAAGCTTTGCCGGAGGACTACTGCTATTGCTGCTCCTAGGGTGGAGGAGAGGGTGGAGATAGAGGAGATGGATGTGGATCTTGCTGACATTGATGTGGAGGCTTTGGATGAGTTGGGTGCTGATACAGGGTCCACAGATGGGAGCAGTCGTAGTGGGAGCAACAGTGGGGAGAGTGAGGAGAATGAGGAGTAGCCAGCCACTTGGGGAGGAGGTGGGGGATTAGGAGGCCCAAGTGGGGAGGTAGGTATGGATGTGGCCATGGGTGGGATGGATGATGATCCATCGGAGGTGGAGTGACTCTCCGTGCAGGTCCTGGAGTTGCAGCAATGTCTTGCTTTGGCCGATGCTCGCGCTACGATTTTGGAGGCCCGTGGTATAGCCGCAGAGGCTAGAGAGCGACAGGCTCGTATCGAGGTCTTCTCTTTTATTGACAGTGTATAGGATGTGTCCCATAGGGACATTTTGGATAGATACTATAGATCTGGGCGTGAGGCCCAATGGGAGATAGATTACTAGAGACGCCATTATGAGGGTGTCGTACCTTCTGCGGAGAGAGTTCCCAGTTACATGGTATCACAGAGATCCAGCCGGTCTCAGCGGTCCTAGAGCAGTGGTGTTAGAGCTCCGGGGTCCTCTCATAGGACTGATGTTGATATGCCTCCCCCTTGTGCCCCTCTTGGTGAGGGTGGGGGTAGCTCTTGCTGATTATATTCTCTGTATCATTTTTGTAGTGATCCATTGTATACTCTGAGTTGGACCATTTTTTGTATCTCAACACACTGATATATATATATATGATTCTCTTGTTGGTTACCCTTATGTTTAGACTTGCGACTTTTCATTTGTACTCAGATGTTTTGATCTATATAAGATGCAGCAGTGTTTTGATTTATGATGTGCAAATGCTTTACTTTCTATATGCACGTTCTATATGAAATTAGATGATGAGATGTATATGCCATGTGCTTCTAATATGCAGACTCATTTATATGAATGATGTACTTTGCTAATGATACTGACGTGTTATGCAGGATGGTGTAAATGAAATGCCTATGTGAATGAGATGTTTTGCAAATGCATGTGATGTTTTATTTTTTTATCATGTATGCAAAAGTATCATGTATTTTTTGTATTTTTCTGATGTACTTAATGAATGAATGCTATCTACTATGCACAAAATATCTGAGTAATGCATGTGTTAGAAAGAAGTTAGTTTGGATAGAATTTGCTCTGAGATTGATCTGGTAGAATGGATGGAGATAAATGTTTCCTTTTTTGCATTTTTTTGTGGATAGATATGATTCGATAGAATGGATGAATGTCTCAAGTCGTTGCCCCTGTCCCAATAATTGTCATCATTGCATCTTTTTGTATTTTCTGATATTCTGGAAGAGCGTCGAATGATCCAGGTCACATACCACCTGGATACCCCCATGACCTCTTGATAGCAGAAGGAGTAGAGAGATTGAATAGAAAGAGATCCATAGTGCACCCAAATATTGACCATCTAGATTCAACTATGCTCCCTATTTGAAAAGGAAGAGACACAAAAGCACCCAGATATTGACCATCTGGATACTGCTTGTCCTCTGATTTAATCTAAAACAAAGAAACCAAGATAGAACTCCTTTGTCTTCAGAGTCCATCTGGATAACACATTGAGCTCTTGATTTCCGAAAAGGGAAAGACAAGAAAACAAGATAGAACTCCTATGCCCCTAGAGTCCATCTGGATAGCATCGTGAGCTCTTGTTTGTAAACATAAAGGGACAGACCATAGAAAGCAAGATAGAACTCTAAAACAACTCAGAGTCCATCTAGATATTTCTACAAGCTCTTAATTTCTATAAAGAAAACAAGTATGCTAAAAAGAGAATGAATGTCCAATTCTTTCCCAGGTTTAGTCTCAAATCGTGGAACTGCACGGCTGCCAGATAAGTGACAGCGCCTACCGCATTTATCCTTAATCATCATGGCCCTAAAATCAAAGTGAACATTCAACAGACAGCAATCAAAGAAAATAAGTTATGATCTATCATAGCTACTCTCCTCACATGGTGGATCCTGGAGTAGCTTAAGAATGTAACCCCGAAATATAGACTGACATCTGACTGACTTGACTGACCTAGTCAACATTTTTGCTTGGTTCTCTGA
>MU224906.1:3356335-3409541 GCA_018584345.1 Thuja plicata
GGAAGGTTTCTGGGTTACCAATCTTTGTGTTATGTGTTATGAATGATTACATTTTCATGAATGAATGGTTAAGTAGATACAAGTGCAGAAATATAATAAAAGTTTTAAGAGTTACTGATTCACCCCTCCCCTCTCAGTAACTCTGTTAGTCCTGAATATTTCCAACACACTATAGCCGATGAAGATACATTTTACAACCTTGTTTTCCAACTTAGATCTTCTCTCCTTAGGCACATGTGCATAAGCTTCACAACCAAAAATTTGAAGATGTCTAACCGAAGGATTCTTACCAGACCACACCTCCATGGGTGTCTTACCAACAAGAGCTGACGTAGGATATCTGTTAACCAGATAGCAAGCAGTGGCCACAGCTTCAGCCCAAAACCTTTTTTTGAGGCCTGCTCCACTAAGCATTGTATTATGCCTCTCGATCCCTTGTTCTTTATAGAAATATTCAAACTTTGTTGAACAAAACTCACCACCATTGTCAGTTCTCACACACTTAATTCTTTTACCAGTCTGATTCTCAATGAGAGCTTTAAATTCCTTGAACCAACTGAAAACATGTGTCTTGCTTTGAAGGAAATAAATCCATGTCCTTCTACTATAATCATCTATAAAAGATACAAAATATACATATTTGGAGAGTGAAGGAACTTTAACAGGACCTAACACATCTGAATAGATAAGATCCAAAATACTAGAAGACTTGTGAGAACTGGAGTAAAACTGAACACAATTTTGCTTACCATAAACATAGTGTTCGCAGAATTCAAACTCAAGACTACAATCATTTAACCCCTCAATGAGGTTTTTATTTTTCAGGGTTCTGAGACCCTTCTCACCAATGTGGCCAAATCTCATATGCTACAACATTTTCTTTTCTCCAGGAAGTTTTCCTTCCAAAGTTTTAGCACCCTTAGGTACACTTGCTACACTACCATCGGAACCCATTACGACAGACTTCTTCACTACTAGTTCAGATGGTGGAGATGAAGTGACTATTTCTCTCTTCCTTGAGATAGAAGAACTATTGCACTGTGAAGTGCAAGCATCCAGCTGAAACAGGGTACCTCTCCTAGTACCTTTTGTGAGCACTATAGCTCCTTTAATCATCTTACATCCATCTTTTGAAAAAACAACTTGCATGCCTGCATCATTCAACATACTTATAGATAACAAGTTTCATGCCAAACCTGGGATGTGCATTATCTCGTTGATCCCCTTTACTCGTCCATCAGGGAATCTGATAGTGACTCTTCCTTGTCCAACTATCTCTAGGTGAGAATCATCACCTAGGTACACCTTTCCACCATCGAACTCCTCATACTTTAAGAACCAACTTTGATGAGAATTCATGTGAAAATAAGCACTTGAGTCAATCAACCACACATCATCATATGCATGAGTGGCCAAGGCTACAAAAAAAGCATCGCCATCTTCTTGAGATTTTTCAGAATCTGAATCTGGGCTTTTCTTCTTCTTCTTTGGCTCTTTGCAGTCCTTACGAAAGTGCCCAGTCTTACCACAGTTCCAACATGTTACTTTAGACTTTCCAGGAGTCTTAGATTTCCCATAGGATTTGTATCTACCCTTTTCAGACTTATTGTCATTTTTCTTTCCTCTATCTTTGGATCTACCGCGAATAGCAAGGGCTTCCTTGGTTGAATCGAAAGTCTTTCTTCGCATCTCTTCAGATAATAGTGAAGACACCACATCATCCATTTGGAAAGTGACATTAGTACTCCCTAGGGCCATCACAAGGTGGTCCCATGAATCCGGCAAGGAACATAGTAGGGTCATACATCGATCCTCCTCCTCCAACTTGACACCAGCTAATGTCAACTATGCAATCAACATGTTAAACACGTTTAGGTGATCTGCAACGGATCCTCCTTCCTCCATTCTTAGAGAATATAGCTTCTTTCTTAGGAAAATTCTGTTCACCAAGGACTTGACTTGATACATATACCCGAGCCGTGTCCACAATTTTTTTACAGTCTTCTCATCGAGAACATTCAAGAGAACAGAATCTACTAGACAGAGTCTAATGAGACCCTTAGCTTTTCGATCCTTGAGATCCCAATCTACTTGAGGCATATTTACTGATTTGATATCATTATCAACTGCCTCCCATACATCATGGTCTATGAGCATGTCTTCCATATTGAGTTTCCACAACTCAAATTTTGTGCCATTGAACTTTTCCACCTCCATTCTACTGTATGAAGAACCTGCCATCTCTTCCTGCAATAAGGTTATGAATACTCTGCAACAATACTCCCACTGAACTAGATATTAGCTCAAAAAACCTGTATCCTAACAAATAGAACCAAAACTGGCCAAGCTCTGATACCAACTGAAAGGAAACTAAGTGTGCAAAAAATAGTTCCCTATGCTAAACTCCCGAGAAGAGGATCATGCAAATTCAGATTTAACCCTTAACAATTACAGAATGATAATACAATAACATGCATGCATAGAAAAATAAGAATGACACAATGATTTACCTTGGGGAAAACCTTTCAGTAAAAAACCCCAGCACTCCAAAACCTGCACAATGTATTAATCAAAACTAATACTGTTTACAATACACTTGCAATGCAAGTTCTTTCAGGAGATAATCGACACTTGAAGACAAATTTGGCAACATAAAAACGTTCCAAAAATACACTAACTTTTTTCAGATTTGCAACCCTAAAAAATGCTTATATCATGCGCTTTAATTTTTAGGGCAACTTCCAAAGGCAGTCGTATAGAAGTGTGATTTTGAGTTGTATAGAAGTGTCAGAATTCAATTTTGATCCATAAAATGGGTTCAAAGTGGTCGATATAGCCAATTTTGAAGAGTGAGAGCGAGGGTCAAACACTTGGGCAGTGTGATGAAGCTAGAACACTGAAAAATAATCCCTCATTGTACAAATCCAAGGGAACACAATGAAGTGACCATCGAAATGCTATGGCGATGCAACTCTAGAATAAAAGTGCAATCCTATGCTAGAATGAAAGTGCAATCCTATGCTAGATGCAATCCCTAGGATGTGATTGTTGGACCCATTGGATAGTTATCATCATAGAGAATTTTTGGAACACCAGAGTTGTTACAATCCTTACTGGTGCCGCTGCAACCATAAGAATGTGAATATGACTTTCATCGGATAAGATATGGGAAACTAACATAAGCATCAGGGCATGAAAGCCGAGATGACCTGAACATTGTTTCTATTTTGATATAGTAAGAGTACACAAGTAAAAAAGTAGATATATAATATTCAAGGAGATAGTACCAACCTCACCTTGGTGTACAAATAAATAGGATCAATAGATGTGGGTCTTTTCCACCTTAATGCAGAAGCTCTTATCACATACACCATGTTTATTTGATGTTGTAGGATCATCAGGACCAGACCAACAAGTAGTAGACAAAGAAAAGAGAAATGAAATCAATGAGAATAGGCAACATACAAAGAGAAATTCAATTATAACTGAGCATGTTTCAAAGTTCTTAGATGTGTATGTGTATATGGGTGTTAAGAAACACTGTTGTGCTTGTGAGTGTTGTGTGTTTGATTGCTATCGATTTTTTGTTTACGTTTGCGATATCCAATGTGTGCTAAGAAACACAGATGCATCCAAAGATAGCGTTAAGAAACACTTTTGATTGTGGTGTTAAGAAACACCTGTTTGTGTCAATAGAGAGTTTTCCTTGAGAAGTGACAAGATCATTGACTTCTAGTGTAATCCAAAGATATGATCAAATTTGGGGACCTATGCCCCTAGTGATATTTCGAGAACCATCTCCAGAACGGAGCTTAAACCTTAGGGATCTGAGTTAGATAGCTTAGATACCTAATATATGAGCTTTCAAGAATCATCTCCTAAATGAAGCTTGATCCTTAGGGATTTGAGTTAGATTGCTCAGATACCTAACAAATGAGATTTCATTGGGGACCCACACCCCTAGATAATAACGAATGACTGACTTGACTCATGTTGCAAGGACAAATCTGAGCTGATTGCCCCCAGACTATGACTTGGGATCAGTATCAAGGAAGGAGTGTTCTCAGAAGAACTGAAGCATCATGAAAGTGACTAAAATCTATGTACAAACTGAAGCAAAGGATCACCAAGACTGAGTGTAGAGTACTACTCCAACTTCAACAGATTGTAGAAGAATGTACAGTACTCAACTAATTAGTTTCCACATGTCTTGCACATCTTCACCCATCATCAAAACTTCCATAATTAGCTCTTACAAATATTAATGACCATCATAGGAATCTGTCATAACCATTTTAGTCATGATTACCTTACACATTGTCCAAAGTGCTGACATTTGGAAAATATCAAATGTAAGGAAATATACAAGGTTGAGACACCTAATTCACCTAATTCCTAAAAAGTCTCCTCAAGATTACCCAAGCTAGGGAAAAAAGAATATAGCAATGTAGGCTCGTGGAGCGGTGCTAGATATCATGTAAGATAATGACTTTATGTCATGAAAAGAATGTGGTCCAAAAGAGTGGACATGTCAAGAGACTTCTAAGAACTTGTTTTTCAATTTTGATCAAGACCAAGGGGTCAATTTTTGATAGGATATAGCTATGATCAGGATAAGAGATGATGGAGGTATAAGTGGATGTTTAGGAATTAGTGCAGGAATGCTTAGAGATAGGAAGTATATTCTTGGGATAAGAAATATCATGAAAGGGTATCATAGATATGAGCAAGTGAGTAGGATGATGTAAAGGATAATGTATGTTAAGGGGCATAGTGTTCATGGATATGCTCAACCTTGTCAAGATCAGCAGAAGGAACATGGATGGTCACAGGCTAGCTGGATGTAGAATATGATGGATAAGATGACATGGAAGGAACTTTCCCCCAAGTGAAGAGTGCAAATAGGAGGAATTACACATGATGCTTGTTTGCCAGGTTTTCATAATGGTACTTATCCAAGGTGCCACAAGAAGTGGTTCTCACCATAGGAAGGATTTATTTATCTTTAATTTTTCTACCAAGGTGCATGTTTACCAGGTTTTCACCAAGGCATGTTTTTCTTTTTTTCTTTTTTTGTACCTTTGATCTTATGGAGGAACTTAAGCTTCTTTCTCTTTAGATAGTGCTCCTTGGAAATATATGCTATGGTAGGCCAAGGCCACTAAAAGTATTCTAAAAGATGCTGATAGGGTGAATGTAGAGAAGATTGATATGGAGGATAAGGGAGATGGTAGTCAAGGATTTATGTGATTGATTGGATAAGAGGAATGGAAGGATATTGAATAGGGAATTGAAAAGTTTTTGTAGAAGTAGATGGAAATGGTGATAAGATCAACATCAACACACACCTTGAAGGGTAGTGGATGGATGGAGGAAAAATGGATGGAATAGCTTGAGACTTTGATGTATGAGCTAATATGGATCTTGGTATAGGAGGACCCTAGATGGATGTAGTATTCAAGGTAATGGATTTTGGGACATAACGACCAAAAAGAGAGTTAGAAGATGGGAGATGTTTAGATGTAAATGAAGTGGAATTCTTCGGAAGCTTGGATGCCAACTCTGACTTTTCCTTTTTGTTCAAGCCTTTTAGGAGAGACTTGGGAATCCACATAGCTTCTAATTTTGTTTTTGTATCCAAGTTATTTAGAAGAGGCTTGGGAATCCATGGAAATTTTGATTTTCCTTTTGTATCCAAGTCCTTTAGAAGAGACTTGGGATTCCACGCAACTTTTGATTTTCCTTTGTTTTTTGATGATTTAGAACGCAAATCTTCCATGATGGATTTAGGAACCCATATTTTCTTAGATATTATTCTTTGCTTAGTGGACCTTTATGTTCTCTTTGTAGTCACATGTTGATTAGATTGGACATAGTGATCTTCATATTTAAGTGGATTCTTGTATTTCTCATTTCTTTGTTGCACATCGATATTGCTTCCAAAAGACGTGGGAATTATGGATGAATAGGTTCGATATGACTAGTTCATATGGATGGGTTGATAGGGAGATTTCAAGGATGCATGTCTTTGTTGATCTTGATAGGAGATAGGGTACTGGATGATAAGATAGTAGTGATAGGCATGGTGGATGGAGGGATATAAGGACCCAATATAGATGGAAGGTTTGACGGTTTCAGCTTTGAGATATAAGGTCCAAGGATGGATTTGGAATATGGAGAAGGATGATATGTACATTTGAATGGAGGGATATAAGTGTGGAGGGGATATCAACATCTTTAGAGTGAGTTGTATGACCAAGGCTCTTCTCTTTATAATTCATCTGTATATCAACAGGATCGCGAGTAGCTTCAATAGGAGTAATTTTGATAGGAACATCTGAAGCTTGATTGGATTTATTGTTATGCAAGGGATTTAGAGGAATGATAGTTTTTGGATATGGAAGAGTATGACAAGGAGATGATGGGATGCTCTGATCTTTACAAGGATTGTTATATGGTGTACAAAAGGTAATTTTCTCTTGATTTTCAATAGGCCCATTAGAGATGGTGGAAAGGATATCTTGATCTTGCTTGGGAGATGGAGGGATATCTTCCTAGAAGAAATGGAAGGAGATGATAGAATCATCATGAGACTTTTGAGATATGTGAATTTGGTCAACCATTGGATAAAGATGGATGGTATCTTGATATTGATCATCACTGATATTTGTTTTTTCATACTGTGGATTATCCTCTTGAAATGGAACCACTTCTAAAGACGAGGTAGGAGTGTTCGTCTGCATGAAGGATTATTGAAAAACTAATGAAGTATAATTTTGAGTAGGCATGCTAAACATTGAAGAAAATGGAAGCTTTGGGTCTATGATCTTTGAATTTTGATAAGAACTTGCATATGTATGTTGATTAGCTTGGATTTCTTTTAGAGGTAGTCCCTTAAGGTAGAAATAGTCATCATTAGGCTCATTTCTTGATAGAGATGGTGTGTCTGGTTTTGAAGCTTTAGGAGATAGAGGAATGGTGGAAGAAGTAGATGTGATATGGGAACCATTGCTAGAAATGGATTCTTGATATTGATCATGCTTGAGATTAATATCTTCACTAGATGATTCATTAGGATTTTCCACTTTGATTATGCCATCATCTATGAGATCTTGGATTTTATGTTTCAACTCCATGCAAGATGAATTTTTATGCTTATTTCTTCGATGATATGCATAATAGGTACTCAAGAATATCTGTCCATGTGATGTAGCTAGAGGCAATGTGATGAGATTATGCTCAAGAAGTTCTAGCAATGCTGATTGATAAGATTGTCCCAAAGGAGTAAAGATTATTTCTAAAGGATAATTAGACACTTCTTGAATTTCAATATCCTTCTTTTGCAAAGAGAAAATACTTTCATCCAATTCTGTCATAGTTTCCTCTTCATTCTCTTGATCAAAGATAGGATGGTCATAAAATTGTTCTTGATCAAAGATGGGATTGTCATAAAATTATTCTTGATCAAAGATGGGATTGTCATACCAAGATTTATCCATGTTGGAAGGAAGTGGAGAGATGTGAGAATCATGATCAAATAGCAAAGTACAAGTTGATCTTAATGAAGATTCATTAGATGAAGTATCCTTTTCCTTCTTGTTCAATTCCTGAAGTTCAGATTTCAAAGATTCAAGCTATTTGAATAAAGTTGCCATAAGAATCTCTTCTTTTATTTTAGACATTGTAAGATTGGCTTGATACACTTACTAAGAAGATTGAAGAGGAGATATGATGAATCAATTGATTGACTGACTAGTGCTGAAGTGATATCTAAAGTGTTGATTAAGTCCAAGACCAAAGGACAAAGGAGATAATGTCCAACTACGATAGAGATAGCAATGACTCTGATCTTAAGTCAAGGTTGACGAACCTGCTTTCACAATTCAGGATAAGGACAGCATAGACAAAGATGATAAGATTTAAATAGATAATGGGTCACTTGGACTAGCACAGCAAAGTCAGATTGCAAGACAACAATGAGTCAGACTGTCAACAGAATGTAGTAAAAGACAAACTAGTAGCGATATTTGATGAGAACACACATTTCATGAAAATTCAAATAGAACCTTCACAAAAAAATAGCAATTTGGGCAACAATACGACTGATGTTTAGAGTATGATAGCAGATGCAGAAACTCAAACAAGAGTTTGAAAGCTTAACACCTAAGAGTGTAAATTTGGAATCATTAATCATTTTAATGTTTGTTTTGAATGTTTGATTTGATCATTTCACTCACGCAAGACACATCAAGAAGAATGTTTCTTTTGAAAAGAATAGACACACCACAATCCTAGGTAAGTCAGGGCATTATCTATTGAATTCCCACTTGAACCAAAGTTTAGCCATGCGTACTCATAGCGAACAACTTAGAAGCTTGGAGGCACAGGTTCCTCCTTACAGTGCACTCACTTCTAAGGCACGCCAAGTTTTGAATCCCAAGGGTAATCACTTCCCAAGGGACCATTGTCTCTACTAAGAGCCATGAAAGTGTGGGATGTCTTAGTCAGTCTCTAACCTTTTACGCCAGCAGATAGAGGGATTTTGGATACTACAACAAAGGTTTTTAGTCAGGGAATCTATTCAGGTGGCTATACATATGGAAGATTAGCCCCGTTAAGGAGGCCTCCCAGCCTACATAAGTTATGTTATGTAGTTTTTTACGCACCACGAGGGTACTGAGGGAGATCTTCTATTAGTATAGTAAAATTGACACATGTTCACTATGAGATTAATCACAATGACATTTTTTATATATCGGTTCGGAAGGGCTTGGCTTTAGCCTATTACCGGTTAGGAAATCCACTCTCACTAGCTCTGTTAAAGCTCTTGGGAGGTATCCATGCTAAAGGATTTGTATGGATTCCTCTTTCACCCAAGATCTGTGAAGGCGAGGGGAGAGGATACGACCATGCAATTCCTTGGGATTACAAAACTAGAAGACACTTTAGACACATAAGAAGATGACAATGATGTTTCTAGATTTCTGATCATCCCAAAAGAGTGATAGCATAATTTCCTGACATTATTTCCATCCCTAAAACACCAAATAGAAGTTCATTTTAAAAATTCTTGTATATGCGTTCTTATTTTAATAAAACAAAACAATATGCAAGCACAATGTTTAGCATTCCATAGATCAAGGCAACCTGCAAGATGATTCATTAGTAGTCTTTGTTTTGGTCTTCTTTTTCAATGTCCTACAAACCACTGTTAGGATGAAACCAATAAGATAGTCTAGACAACAACAAATCTCAAAACTCATCAGTGTTAGAAAATCCAAAAAATCAGAAAATTGATTGCATATTCAAAAACTAGACAAAAAATAATGCACTTTCAAAAAAAATGCATCCAAAAATGCTACCGTATGAGCCTGTACAAGGCTCTAGAAGTTGCAAAACACAGGATTAGGCAGGTATAGTTATCAAAATCTGCAATTTCTGAGAAATTTAGCAACCAAAAATAGAAACCAATTTTACCACAATGATCGTTACGAAATTCTACCCCAAATAAAAAAAATGCTCGAAAAAAGAACTTAATACGAGCAAGTTATAGGGGTTTGAAGTCGGACTGAAAATTTAAAAATGCATATGGTGAAGGAAATGTTTTTAAAACCTTGCTAACATCAGCAACCTAGGGGATTAAATTTGATTGTCTTTTGGCCATCAAAAAATGCGATTAACACTGCAAAATGATGGGTAGATGGCCGTCAAGTTTAGGTTACCGAAGTTTCCTCCTTGCTTACATGGTGGATAACATGGCAAATGACATGGCCTATGTGCCACGTGTCAGCATTTAATTGACCTATTTGGAGGGCTACAAGAGGAGTGGAGGAGAGAAGTTTTGGGCTATGTGGGTAGAGGGGTTTACGCCAAAGCTTGGCAAATCAGGATAATGATGCTCCTTCCAATTGTATTTATTTGTTCGATCCAACTGGAATCTTTTACCTCTTGTGAGGTTTTAACATGACAACACTCACAACCTTTTTGGTATTCCTTATGTCTGAACTTTCTTGTCTGAATTATCAGAGCCACGACTACGACAAAGGTAATCTCATAATAGGTTAAATGTTTAGGATTTTTATATCAAAATAGATGAGCTGGTATAATTAATCTCTATGATGGAACTTCTTCCCGCATATTTTGTTTCAAAAGAAACATGATTAAAAGTTCTCTTGTAATCGGAAATAGAGTGATTTGGAGGTGCAGCAGAGGAGGCTGAGTGTGGGAGGCAGAGGGAAGATCAGCGTGAAGGGAGGAAGAAAGTGGTGGGTGTGGTAGGTGTGTGATAAAAATGTGTCACACTTCTATGGGTCATTCCATTCAAGGTTGCTCAAGAATGAGGCCTCAAATATCGACTCATAGCTCCCTATTCATGGAGTACAAAGGTGTGATGAAGGCCCTCAATTAGACCTAGTTGTGCCTATCCAAGTACACCATGAAATGAGAGATTCAATGCATGAAAATAAAATCTATTCTATATGATAACAATGCAAGAAAAGAAATTATTCTAAATGATAACAATGCATGATTACTCTATGAAAAGAAATATGAATTTAATCTAATATGAATCTAATCTACATGAATAGCCATGGATGCAAGAAGAAGAAGATAAGAAGATAGAGAAGTTGCAATATCCAAGACAAAGTGCTCAAATTCTCCTCCAAAATTGCTCTCCAAACCTGCAACATAACAATACCTAAAAATTCTATATGAGAATGAGGAGAGATTTCCTTATATACGAAAGTGAACGGTTGAGATTAAGAGGCAAAAAGAAATGAGCAATGGTGGAGATTAAATCTTGATTGATCCATGTGCTCATTAAAAGCAAAAATCCCACCACTTAAAGATGTGAAGAAAAAGGAATTTTTATTTAATTTATTTCATTTTTCATCAAAAGAACTTTAAGTGGGGATTTTTATTTATTTAATTAAAAGACGGGTTTTCTTTTAATTAAATAAATTAGAAGAATTTTATTTAATTAAATGGGAGGAATTTAATTTAATTAAATAAGATGAATTTTAATTAATTAAAAGGGAGAAATTTAATTTAATTAAATAAGATGAATTTTATTTAATTAAAAGGGAGATTAAATCTTTTAATTAAATAAAAATGATCAAACCTTAGGAAATATTGAAATAATTGAATTAATTACGATTTGATCAAGGAAATTGATTTGAATTGAAAATGTTGAAAAGCATTGATTTGGGAATTTGATAAATTGATAAAATGATAAATAGGGCCCATAGTCTAGGCGACCCTTTTAGGGTGCATACATTTGTCCCTCTTTGACTAATCTGTGATCATTCTGGGAACACATGTAGTCAAAGAATTTAGTTGAAGTTTGAGATCGATTTGGGATCACAAAACAACATGGACATCAACACCGTTGTAAATAAGTAATTGACATCAGAACAAAGATAAGTTGATTGCAAAAAAGACAAGGTCAACACCATTGTAAATAAGTAATTGACATGTCCAAGATAAGAATCTCAAGCAAGGTTTCCCCAAGTAGAGCGATTGATAGGATTTATAAATCTGAATCAAGGATTGAAGTTTGATAGGTACTTCCCCCTCATGATCAAAATCGAAATGAGATAGAGGAGAAACAAAAAATTGATAATTGGATCAAATCGAACTAAAGATAAGGTTCTTGATGTAAGATGAAAGATATAAGGATCCAAGAGCCAAGGTAGATCATCAAGCATGAAAGATTATGCCCTAAGGTTGAATTAGAAGAAAAGCAGTGGGATGAAAGAGAATGGAAGATAGAATTTTGGAAGAGGTGGAAAGAAATGGAGAGAAGAAAGAGAATTTTTCATAGGAAAGAGAATGCCCCAAAAATAATCAACTCTTTAAGATAGAAAATTTTGATTGAGATCACGAAAGAAGATAAGGAAATGAAGATCAGAACGTGATCACAGTTGATTAAAGGTCCACAAGAAAGATGAAGGAAACCCTCTCAAATTCATAATGCAGCCTAAAAATGCAAACTAACATGAGGTCTAACAATGCAAGCTACATGAAAATGCAAAGGTGTACTTGCAATAGAGAAACTATAACATAGGACTTTGTGTTCATCATTCATTAGAGAATGTTAAGGAAATTATTTTCATCATTGGGCCATTATTAATGGACATCGGAAAATCACACAATCATCACTAGTCACAAGTACAACTATGAAGATATGAATGTGATTTTTATCGGATTGGAATGTGGAAAGATTCTAACATAAGCATCAAAGACATAAAGGTCAAGATGACTGTGATATTAGCTTACCCAATTTAATATAGAAAAACCATGCTTGCATCAAGTCATAGAGGCCAGGATGACCAGCAGAATGATTGTGCAAAAATAGTGAAGCATAAAGAAGGAAGAAAATAAAAACATACCCCATGCCCCAAGTCCTCTAGCTATGCATCCTGGAGAGACTTATTAGACAAGAACACTAAACAAAAATCAATAACAGTCAGCACACAAAGAAAATATCATGACATAGCTCAAGCATTAAGTGTTGTGATTAAAAATTTAAGTGTGTTAACTAATACTGAGGTCTGAGGATAAGGATTGAATGCTCGCAAGTAGGTATGACCACATGACAAAATGGGGTAAGACCAAACTAATAAGTGTTAAAAAATACTTGATGTCAGGGGTTGTATTGAAAAATACAGTTGGGGTGGTGTTGAAAAATACCATTTGTGAGATGTCCTAAAGACTAATGCATCCAAGAGACCAAATCTAACATGGCTATGCCCCCTAGACAAAGACAAAGACCAATTCCAAACCAAGGCAACAAGGACAAGGCATGATAGAGAAAGGCTAAGTGTCGCAGACATGTACTAAGAAACAAGGGTGCAAAGGCCTCAAGTAGCGCATGTTTCCAGGTTTTCACCACTTGGATTTTATTACAATTTTTTCTCTTTCATTTTTTAATTTTTTCTTCTTTTTTTTCAGGGCTTTTTATAATTTTTTTGAATTTTTTCTACCAAGGTGCCTGTTTCTAGGTTTTCACCAAGGCACTTTTTCTATTTTTTTGAATTTTTGACTTTTTTGTATTTTTGGAATATATAATTTCTTTTTGAAGATACATCAAAGCACCTATTACTAGGTTTTCACTAAGATGGTCATTTTTTAAGAAAATTTTCTAATTTTTAAAAATTTTAACAATATATCATTTTTTTTGAATTTTTTCAGGATCACTAATTATGTACAAAGGATGCCCCTAGACAGAATGGGCATCATGGATAGAACTTCTTTAGGTGTAAGACATTGATAGGCTTAGGGATTTTCTCTCCCTTTCTATAGACAATAAATAAGCACATATCCCAAAATATATTGTAATGATATAAGGTCTAAGCCAATTAGGTTCAAATTTGCCCTTTTGATCTCTATGTTGTTGATTCTTAGGATTTTCACATAGGACAAGATCTCCCACTTGGAATTCTCTAGGGTGAACCTTTTTGTTGTAGGCTTTGGAAATGCACTTTTGATAAACCCTCATATGGTCAAATGATGCTTGATGTTTCTCATCTAGAAGTTCTAACTCTTGAAGTCTCATGGCGCGGTAGTCTTCATCTGTAACTAGACCTTGAAGGGAAACTCGAAGTGAAGGAATCTCAACCTCCAAAGGTAACACTAATTTAGTGCCATATGCAAGGGAAAAAGGAGTAACCCCAGTAGGAGTATGAATACTTGGTCTATAGGCCCACAAAGCTGGATTTATCTGTAAGTGTCGATCTCTACCATTCTTACAGACTGTTCTATGCAAGATTTTAAGAATGGTTTTGTTTGATGCCTCTGCTTGACTATTTCCTTGCAGGAAGTAAATGGAGGACCAATGTTGTTTAATATTGAATTTCTTATAGAGTTGTTTAAGGTCCTTATTTTTGAATTGGACTCTATTGTCAGTGATAATCTTGGAAGGCACTCCATATCGACAGATGATATGGTTTAGAATGAATAGAGAGACTGACTTTCTCAAGGCAACAGAAAGTGGGACATCTTCTACCCATTTAGTTAAGTAATCAGTAGCAGTGATAATAAACTTGTGTCCACCTAATCAGTTGGGATGAATCTGCCCAACAAGATTAAAGGCCCAACGCTGAAATGGCCAATGAGATATAGAAGGAATGAGCTCCCTGCCTGGAGCATGTATCAAATTAGCATGTTTTGACACTTTTCACATGACTTTGCAAAATCTACTGCATCAATCTGCATCGTAGGCCAATAGTACCCTGCCTTAAGCAACCTTTGGGTCATGGTAAGACCATTGGAATGTCCCCCATAGATGCCCTCGAGGATGTTAACTAACACTTGGTTAGATTCTTCCTTTTCTAGGCATCTAAGAAGTGTTCCATCTAGACCCCTCCTATACAAATCACCAGCAATAAGGGAATGGTGAGAGGCATTTCAGGTAAGGTTTATGCATTTAGATTGGTTAAAGGTTTTAGGAATAATGCCATCATGAAGGTATGAGTAAATGGAACCATAATGGGATGACTCGCGACCAACAAGGGTACAAATGACATGGCTTTCTTGGGAGTCATAGATAGGGTGATGTAGCTCTTCCACCAGGAATTCAAATCTGGATTCATGTTGCTCTAACTAAAGGAGTGAAGCAAGTGTAGCCATAGCATCAGCTACTTTGTTTTCTGCTCTAGGGATTTGCTAAAATGTGACAAATGTGAAGTAGTGTTTCAAAGAATAAACCATTTTCTTGTAAGGTACCATTTTCTCATGTTTTGTTTGATATTCATCATTAACTTGGTTGATTATTAGCTATGAATCCCCATAGATGTGTAACTCTATGATTCTCCACTCTATGGCCATCTTAATTCCATTGGTTAAAGCTTCATACTCAGCAATGTTGTTTGTACATGGGAACAATAATTTGTAAGACTTAGGGAACGTGTAACCATGAGGAGAAACAAACAACACACTAGCTCCTAAACCATTTTGCATAAAAGATCCAACAAAGAACATCTTCCATGTTCTTTCAGTCATATACATGAGGTGCTCATCTAGGAAGTCAACTTTAATAGGTGCAATGTCTTGTATTGGGAAATCAGCCAATTTATCTACTATGGCTTTTCCTTTGATCGCTTTACACTCAATGTACTCCATGTCAAACTCTGAAAGTATCATCATCCATTTAGGAAGTCTACCCGTGAGAGAAGCCTTACTTAGCAAATACTTGAGTGGATCTATTTTTTATATGAGGTGTATAGTGTGTGCAAGCATGTAATGTCGCAACTTTTGGGAAGAAAACACAATTGCAAGGCAAGCTTTCTCAATGCTAGTGTAGTTAACTTCATATGAAACAAGAGTACAGCTAATGTAGTATATTGCTCTTTCTTTCCCATTTTCATCAAGTTGAGCTAGTAATGCCCCAAGGAAGATTCTTTTGCTAAAATGTATAGAATAAGTGGTTTCCATGAGATAGGAGACATTAAAATGGGAGGATTTTCCAAGTACTTATTGATTAGATCTATCCTCTTTTGAAAATCCTCATTCCAAACACATTTGACTCTCTTATGTAAGTTCTTGTTGAAGGGTTGAGCTCTATCTACCAATTGTGAAATAAATCTCCTTATAGATTGAAGATGTCCTTGAAGACTCCTCATTTGACTAATATTTTTAGGATGTGGCATATCTATGATTGCTTGAACTTTTTCAGGGTCCACCTCTATTCCTTTTTGAATGATGAATCCTAGTAGTTTTCCAGAGGTGACTCCAAATGCACACTTTTTAGAATTTAACCTTAGTTTAAATTGTTCCATACGATCTAGAATGACTTCTAAATCATCCAAGTGTGTGTCTCTTTGTTTAGACTTGACCAAGGTGTCATCCACATAATCTTCCATGTTTTTATGCATCATCTCATGAAAAATGGTTGTCATAGCTCATTGATAGGTGGCTCCTACATCTTTTAATCCAAAAGGCATAACGTTCCAACAATAGGTACCCCATGCACAAGTGAATGCAAACTTTTCTTGATCTTCAAGAGCTATCTTAATCTGATTATATCCAGAAAAACCATCCATCAAGGAGTAAACCTCATAACCCGCAGTCATATCCACTATCATATCTATATTGGGGAGTGGAAAGTCATCCTTTGGGCATGCTCTATTGAGATCTCTAAAATCTGTGCAAACTCAAATGGATTTATCATGTTTGGAAACTGGTACAATGTTTGATATTCATTTAGCGTAGGCGATATCTCTTATGAATTTTTCACCAAGGAGTTTCTCTAATTCTACTTTGACTAGGAGAGCTATGTGAGGATGCATCTTTCTCAATTTTTGCTTAACTAGTTTGACACCTGGAGATATAGACAAGTGATGCATGATAAGATTAATGTCCAACCCTAGCATATCTAAATAAGTCCACACAAAATTGATATTCTTTTTTTGTAAGAACTTGGTGTAAGCTTCTTTTTCTTGAGGTGATAAGGACTCAGCCAAGTGCACTATTTATGGAGCCTCATCTATACCCAAATTGACTGCTTGTGTTGGTTCAATAAGCACTAAAGATTGATCTCAAAAATAGCTAGGGAGATGATCAAGTACCTCATCCCTAGGTGCCTCAGAGAGGTTTTTACCCTTGGATACGTCATTTTTTTTTACTTTTTTTGGTTCTGAGACAGCCACACAATGGTTTTTGCCATTAGAACTCCTATTCTTTTGATTTTCTTTTCTTTTTATTTTGTGACTAAGGTACTTGATGTCTAGCTCTGTCATGTTGTTAGCTAGTTCACTGGTGGAAGACACTACAGGTTCAATGGCATTTAGGTAACAGGCTATCTCATAATCATTTTGGAATGTTAAGAGCTCAGGTTCTTGATAGCGTTGGGACCAATCAATGAGGTCAAGATGAACAAGAGGCAAGTAAATGACTGGTTCAAGGTTATAAATGTGAATGATATTATCACTGGTGACCAAAGAGTCAGAGTTCATCAAGTATCCTTCTAAGCTACCCAAATCAGGATTCGTCCTAACAAGCAAAGAATAATCCACTAAGGAAACACATGGGTTCAAATCCTCTAATCCTACACATGACTCATTGGCTACCTTGGGTTGAGAACTATAAATGTGAATAACATTAATATCTCTATCAACTGTGGAAGACTCAAAGAAGGAGTCCCATTCATACTCATATGAACTTGTGTCTGAACTGCGATTAGGATGCTTACACCATGAAGGTTTTGGGAATCTTGATGTGGAAAGTTTCATTTCATCAAAGCTAACACCTTCTCTTTCCATTAAACAAGAAAGATTCTTACGATGGCGTTCTCTATGAGGATCTTCAATATCTGATTCATTTTTTTCTAAAGTTGCAACTGACGCATGAGTGAATGGAATATCAGAATCTCCCCAAAGGATATTAGTGGATGGGACCCAATCTTCACACATGTCTTTCTGATTTATCAAATTAGGAACATATTCTGGTTCATCATCGTTATCTGACTCATAAAAGAGAGGATTAGTGCGCTTGTTTTAATTCTCAAATCCTAGGCCAACCAGCTTCTTAGACTTGCGTCCAAAAAGAGAATGATCAAGGGGTTCGGCTCTAGCATCCAAATTGTGATTAAGAGGGTCATATCTGAGATATCCCATCTATCTAACAAAAGCATACCCTCTTCCATAAGCCTTAGGAGAGGGAGAGAATTTCTCATTATGCATATATTTTTCTTCTCTATAGATCCAGTCTCTAACAAATGTCTCTTCTTTCTCATCTTGGATAGGCACTGATGACTCTACAAACATGCCAAACAATGTCATGGCTGAGGAAGAAGGCTTCTTTTCTTGTGAAGGCTTGCCATAAGACTAAGGTGAAACTAGTAATGTTGTGAGGGAGTTGAGTTGATACCCCCCCATGCCAAGATCTATCATTTTAAGCTTGTCTTTACATTCAGCTAAAGTTGCATCAAAATCTTTTGCTTCTCTATTAAGGGGAACATGAGTTCCTGCTGAAATTGAATTAACCGATAAAGTTTTATCCCCAGGTATACAAATCTCTATTCCATTGTAGGGGAGCTTAACACATTGATGGTAGGTAGACAGCACTGCTTGCATATCATGAATCCATGGTCTACCAAGTAAGATATTATACGCAAGGGGCCCAGCATCAACTATTTGAAATAAAATATCTTTTTGAACAGGGCCAATCTTAATAGGAAGGACGGCCAACCACTTGGAACCTCTTTCTACCTCATCATAGGATTTGATAGTGATCCTTTTCCTTGTATCTATAACTTCTTCAAAATAACCTAACTCTTTCAACAAACTGAATGAACAAATATTTAGCCCAGCACCCCCATCTATCAACACGCACCTGACACAGGTTCAATGAATCATAACCTCAATATGAAGGGAAAGATTGTGTGGATGGATTAAAGCTTTATCATCATCTTTTAAAAATGTAAGGTAATGAGGGCTAGCAATGTCATTAACCATGTTCTGGAATTGATCAATATCTAAGTTTTTGGGGATGTTGACTATGCGCAAAGCATCCTCAAGGACTTTCTTATGTCTTGGAGAGAACTCTAAGAGCTCAAAGATCAAAATCTGAGTTGGGGTTCTTTGTAACTAATCAACAAGATTGTAGTTTGACTTAGGATTGACAGTTGGTTTCAAGGTGACAAGCTTGGGTGCCACATGCTTAGGTTTACTGGATTGGCTTGAATTGGGTCCTCTAGTGACAATGGGACCTTGACTTTGTGTGACACCATTAAGTTGGGACCCCTTAGCACCACAATAGGTTCTTCATCAAAAATAGGAGGAGAGTCCTCATCTAGATCATAACCATAGGGAACTCTACCCTTCATCATATTGACATTCTCTTCTACAAATTTGAGCATGTTGATAGTATTCTCCGCATCTGTGTAGGTATAATTGATCTCATCTTTGCCACTCTTAGCTTTAGAGGTTTCCCCCTTTTCATATTTGGGCAAAGGTTCCTTGAATGCCTTATGATCGGCATTGGTGTTCAATCCATCTATTGTAAGTTGTCCACTCTCAATGAGATCTTGAATGATATGCCTAAGTTTGTAGAAATGTTCAATGTCATGTCCAATACCATTATGAAATATGCAAAAGGCCTTCTCATTCCACCAATGTGGCTTAACTTTAGGTATACAAAAAGTCATAGGATCTTGAGGATGTACAATATTGTTAGCAATAAGTTTCTTTAAAATATCCTCATATGACTCACCAAGTTTTTCAAATTGATGCATTTCCTTCTTAGGCTTACCTTGGTAGCTTGGCTTACTCTCTTGTTGATTAGATGTATTAAGCTTCATGGCTTGAACAGCACTAGATAAGTGGAGCACAGGTTGATCTTTAGGTTGGGAGGAATCCACAACTCCATCATTAACCACTTGTTTGTTCTTGTTCCAATGTTGGTTCTTCCCTTTATCCTTGTTAGATTTTTTTTTGTTTTGACCATTATTGTTGTTATTATGTCCATGTTTGGTCAAAATTCCTTGTTCTCTTAAAACATCTTCAATCCTACATGCGGTTTCAACCATGGTGTTAAATGAATCAAAGCCCATTTTCTTAACTTCATACCGCAATTCAGGAACCAAATTCTTGTTAGAGTTGTCATATTATAGCTAATAATTAATTTATTTAATTATTAGTCTATTATACTCTATGCTTAAGTTAAACTTAGGTATCTTATTATTCTTTAGGGTTTTCTCCTTTAGGGTTTCGTGATTCCTTTTATAAGGATTCACCTCTTTGTTTTTGATAAGGGAGTTTTTCACATCTCATTGTAACATCTTGAAACATATTGTTAATATATTATTTTATTGTGCATATGATGTCTCATGTATTTTCGCCTCCATAGATTCTTCCTGTCTTCTGTTCTTTACTTCTTCCATGTGACAGGGTTATGTATGCAGGTGTTCTTGGGAGAATAGGGTTTTTCCTATTCTAACATGGTATCAGAGCCATCTTGCTGCTCACTGTTCATATTTTTTTGAAGTGTTTCAGAAGCTAGAGGTTTTTCTAGTCTTTCAGAAGTTTTTTATGTGGATTTAGGGGGACCTTTGTTTCTGGTCACTTTGGGCTCAAATGGACATCTCTATTGCGCTCAGAGTGCCCAAAAACCCCAAAATCCATATAAAATTTGTCTATTTTGGACAACTTGCCTCCGAGGAAAAAAAAATTTGGTTTCCAGTGCCATACGGGCATGGAAACCGAGAAAAATTCAAAAAAAAACAATTCTTTTTCATTATTTTTTGCATTTAAAAAATGCAGCCAGTGCATTTCAAATTACGCAACCGCTACACCGCAGCCGCTCCCCCACAGCCTGATCAGTGCCCGGCCTGCGCATCCTATGCTCTGCCCACCGTGCGGCCCCGTCGCCCTGCGCACCACAACCTCCAACCCCGCCACCCTGCGCTCCACCGGCCTCTGCACCGGCACCCTCCACCAAGAGTCCACTACCACCCGGCTACACCGCCGCCCAGTGGGTGTTTAAGCCCCGCCGCTTATTTCAGCCCAGCGGCGGTCCTATTGGCGTCCAGAAGCTATGCTCTAGCCCCCTGCGTGCGCCATGCACCTAGGGGCTTATTTTTTTCAACCCCAGGGGCTTAAAACCTAAATTTTTGGAGCTTTCTGACCTCCTGGCACTATTTTCGCTCTGTCTCGAGCATACAGGGGTATTTTTCTGACTTATTTATATCATCGGAAAGCTCTTTCTGAGCACTTTCTGATGATGGAGGTTGGGGTTTTGAGTTCTATTATTTTGACAGTGTTTTTTATTGACAAAGTCCAATGTCTATTTTTTGTCTTTCGGGAGCCATATCTTGCTCATTTGGACTCTATTTTTGGCAAACCAGATATCGTCAAAAAGCTGGTTCTATGAGTTATTCAGTTGTAGGGGTCTTTTTTCCAGATTCTACTCTAGGTTCTTTCTCCTCTGAGTTTTTCTCTTTCACACTTTGGCAGACTACTTGGGTTCTACAGGTCCTAGGATCTCTTCTTCTGCTCTTTTGGCTCACTCTTCTTTCTGACTTCTGAGCATTGTATGCTTCTCTTCTGTAGCATTTTATTTTCTATAAATACACTGAGATAAAGTGCCTGCTTTTGCATATCTGGGATTTTGAGCACCTTGTGTTTGTATGTACTCGCACTCAGTTATAAAATTCCATGGGGGGATTATGATGTTTTACCTTTTGTGCCCATCCACCTTTGTCAAGTGAGCATACCTTCCATGACATTAGCCCATGTTGTGTGTCAGTAACACTGCCCTTTATCCTGTGCTTGTACTTTTTTTGCACTATTGGTGCTCCTGATTCTTCTTCCTGTAGATGTTTCTAGCATTGCATTTTAGTGTTCCTCTCACCCCTCTCCCTATTTAGCATTATGGGGGGGTTCACCTGTTGGTTCTATTGCTTCCTTGGTTCGGTTGAGTGATCTACATATTCTTTTTTTGTTCCTATATACTAGGCAGATGCAGTGGCTAGGCACCTATGCATTTCGGTGAGATGGATCATCTACTATATAGACACTCATTCATTCCTACTTTTGGAGGTCACCTCTTCGATTGATCAGCTCTTCAGACTTTGTCTTCTCTACCTGGTCATGCACTATTTCAGTGGAGGTTCCAGCAGTCAGTTCTAACAGTGTTTACAGCTTCATGCTTCAAAGATGCATCTTGCTCTTTCTTGTTCCTTTCTTTGGAACTTTCCCTAGATTGGAGGCTTGGTTTCCTTCATCTATTTTATTTCTTGTACTTGGGTACCTGATCAGGCCTAGTTGTCGGGACCCATATTTCCTTTCATGCATTTTGTTTACATGCATCTTTTAGTCTTTAGCTATTTAGCTTCTCCCTAAGTTACACTTAAGGGGGGGTGTTAGAGTTGTCATATTATAGCTAATAATTAATTTATTTAATTATTAGTCTATTATACTCTACGCTTAAGTTAAACTTAGACATCTTATTATTCTTTAGGGTTTTCTCCTTTAGGGTTTTGTGATTCCTTTTATAAGGATTCACCTCTTTGTTTTTGATAAGGGAGTTTTTCACATCTCATTGTAACATCTTGAAACATATTGTTAATATATTGTTTTCTTGTGCATATGATGTCTCTTGTATTTTGGCCTCCATAGATTCTTCATGTCTTCTATTCTTTACTTCTTCCATGTAACAAGTTTATGCATGCAGGTGTTCTTGGGAGAATAGAGTTTTTCCTATTCTAACAATTGCTAACAAGGATGTCAATCTTTTCATTATCAGGAATGCTTCTAGAATAGAAAGAGCATTTTTGCCTCCACCTTTGCAAGAAAGAAACAAAGGATTCCCCTTGGTTCTTCTTTAAGTTACATAAGTCCAACAAGGTGATAGATCTTGATAGATTGTAAGAAAAGTGTTGAACAAATATTTGAACAAGCTCTTTGAAATTCTTAACAGGGGGAGTTATATTGGTGAACTATTCCATTGCTTGTTTGTTAAGACTTCTTGGGAATAAACTCATGAGATAAGAGTCATCTTGATGGAACTCAAAACTAGTGGTATAAAACTGTCACACATGATCATGTGGATCTACATTCCCATCATATTTGTCATATTGAGGAATTTCAACCTTCCTAGGAAATTCTTTCATGTCAACACTCTTATCAAAAGGATTAGGACAAATTGATTCCAATGAGAAATAATTCTTAGGTGCCAACATCTTTTCCATCGTTCTCTACATTTCTTTGATCACCTCATCTTGAGATGGACCTTTCTTCTTAATACTTTTATCCACATCAAAGTTGTAAGGGACCTTAGCACTCTTGTTGATTAAAATTTCTAGGAACTTATCCTTTTTTTGCTCCAAATATTTCTCCACATACTGTTGGAAAAGTGGCTCTTGTTGCATTTTCATGAAATCTTGGGAGGTGCGATCAAAGCTTGAGATACTACCCCCAAATTATGAATAGTAATGAGCATGTTGGTAAGGTTGTCTTGAGTTCCTAGCAGGTGTTTGTCTCCTATAATGATCATGTCTAGAAACCCTTCTCCCTCTAGGGCTAGGAGATCATGATGGCAATCTTGAATGTCTCCTACTTCGTGGAGTCCTAAGAGGAGTGGATGGAGGAGAATTGTTTCCACCACTAACATGCATATTGTTGAATGGATCATTGAGTTGTCGAGATAGGATCCTATCTTGCTCCTCTTGAAAGGATTTCATTTCCATTTCTACCAAAGTCTGTCTCTCCAACTCTAGGCATCTAATTTGTTCTTTCTTATGAGCTTTTTATTCTAGGAAGGCTTTCTTTTCACACTCAATCCTCTTAATCCTTTCATTCATGTAACCTAAAGAGGTCTTGAGTGGTGAACTTGGTCTCAAATTTCTAAACAAGTTGTTGGTATAAGTTGTATTGACATGAGTGTCATAAGGTTCATCTCCTTGGTTCTCATGTTGTGATAACTCATCGTCATAAGCATGTCTTTTACCTTTCTCTCTCTCAACCCTTTGGTGTGCATCTAGATATCTTATTGAAATAAGGGGTGAGGCTGGTCTACTATTATGAGAGGAACCACTGAATGAAATGGCATCTCTACCCTTCACAAATATATCATCATAACACTTATCCATGGCTTCCCTTTCTCTCCGAGTCATTGTGTAACTCATATCGATAGAAGAGTGAGAATATGCCAAGGGGATACCCAACTCACTAAGATGACTCTTGGAATCAAATCACACTTTCGAAGTATTCCTAGGCGATTGATCAAATATGGGTTCTTTTTCCTTATGTCTCTGGCAAGTTTGTACTAATGGTAATTGGTTAAAGACCACTTGAGGTCATTTTCCTTGACTTACTTGATATATTGTTGTAACTGGCATGACAGAAAAGGTACTAGCTGATAAGATGACCCTAAGCAATTTTGGTACCAAACTAGGATAGTAAAGGCATTAACTTGTCCAAAAAGAGGTGATAAGATAGAAAATTGCAAGAGGTGTAAGTCAACACTGCCACAGAGGTGCCCAATAAATGGGTGAATACCCTAACACATATGGATTAGGAGTATGATCTTACCCAAATTATATTTATTGAAATTGAATATATAAGAAAGTGGTTGGACAAGAGACTACAAAAACTCTCCAAGTGTGTTATCAAAGAATATAAAGGTTTATCTTTTCAACAAGGACGGTTTCTAGCTTACCAAGCTCCAAGTAAGGTCACTTGTGAAATCAAAGATCAATAATCCAAGAGGTGAAAAATGCAAGAAACCAAAGCATAAACAAGCTTCCAACAATGGGTTAAGTAATCCAATCTGACCCGTATCAACTAGGGAAAACTGGAAATGACAGGACAACAATCAAGCAAGCGGGCAGATGACAGCAAATAGCTCACTGGAAGACAATTTCGTGCGATGAAAACCTTTCTCATGTGAGGATTAGCACAGGACCGCATGACAAAATGCACAGAGCCACATGAAGAAAGACCAGATGGGTGTCAAAGGATAATAGTAAACTGACAGCAATTTTGCAAAATATCGCGCGAGGATTCTCAGAGAGCCACACAAGAAAATGCAACAAGCTGCATGAGGAAATAGTTTTCTCGTGCAAGGGAAGTCAACAGAACTCAGTATTCATTTGTTTTAGTTGACCAACTAGATGCATTAATAGATTTTATCATGAATCAGGCACGCAAAATAGCAATCAGGGAGTTTCAAGAAAACATTTGTCTTCAAACAATGAGCAAGGGATAAAGCAACCTTGCACATAAACAAGAATAGTGACGTAGTATTTCTACTCCCTAAAGATTCTACTTGTGTATGTTCTCAAAAAAATTTCCAATCACGCACATAGTAATGGCTTTGACTCTGCAACTTTTTCAATCTCAAGTGGGTGAAATCCAATTCCGGTGCACCGAGGTTTTGACACAGTCTGAGAATTTAATCAATTAGGAGCTACTAAGGAGATCTAACAACCCACAAGAAAATACACCCGTGGAGATTTCTTCCACAAGGACATTTATATAGCAGTTATTTCTACCATGGCAAAAATGGTTATTACTGCTTGAGGTTCTATCCATGTGGTTTACCCAATAAAGGGAGTGTCCACTACGGTTAACCCTCTCTAACAAGGAAGAATCACAATATGAACCACATGGGGACTTAGTTCGGATTCAAGGGTTCCAAGTTTCTGATTCTCCCAAAAGGGAAAAGAGCATAATCCTCTAGCCTCTTCACGTCACTAAAACATAGAAAATAGATTAATTGACCCACTAATTTGAAATCACCTCACCCAAGGTTTGTATATCAACAATAATGACCACCAATCTAAAGAGAGAAAGTACCAATCAAAGTTGAAGACTAAAACAAGTTTGAAGTAATGAAAAATCCTTCCCTACCTAAAAGGGGATCTATCGTCAAGAAGAGCTTTGCATGTAAGACAAGCGAATGAAGCCCACTCTTTCAAGATCACCACAAATAGTGTTCATAGGGCCTAATTACTATGTGAAACATATATGCAAGAAAGAAAATCTAGGTCCATTTTTAGAGCACCAATTGAAAATTTGATCTATAAAAGCAAGAAACAATTAATCTAAACACATGAGAGGTTCATTTTTATTCCCAAAATCCAAATGTTATAGAGATGCAAAAAAATACCTCAATTCCAAAGCAACATGAACATTTTGTTGTTTATCCACGCAAGTCCAAATTAGCAACAACAAATCAGAAACTACCAGAAACAGTAAACATTAGTGGTTAGAGATCAAAGATATAAAATAAAGCAATAAAAATTAGATCTCTAGTGTGAAATCTCATGTGAAGATTCTTAGAGTGCCACGTGAAGATTCACAGATAGCCACGCAAAGATTCGTAGAATCTCATGTAAAGAAACACACGGATAGAAAAAAAAAATAGTAGAAAGAAGTAAATAATGTCCGATCTATGACAGGTGTCAAATGTCATGCAAAATTTCGCACAGAGACACGCAAAGAAACACAGTAGGCGGTGCAAAGAAACACACAGATCAGCAAAAACTTGCTTGCAGACCTGCAAAATATTGAGCAAAAATTCCCTGCACAAGTATGGAAAATACGGAAATACAAAAATAAATTATGAAAAATAAATATAGTGACATAAAATGAATCTTCTGCCCCACAGTGGGCGCTAAAAATGTGTGCTAAAAATGTGTCACACTTCTATGGGTCATTCCATTCAAGGTTGCTCAAGAATGAGGCCTCAGATATCGACTCATAGCTCCCTAGTCATGGAGTGCAAAGGTGTGTGATGAAGGCCCTTAGATAGACCTAGTTGTGCCTATGCAAGTACATAATGAAACAAGAGCTTCAATGCATGAAAATGAAATCTATTCTATATGATAACAATGCAAGAAAAGAAATTAGTCTAAATGATAACAATGCATGATTATTCTATGAAAGGAAATATGAATCTAATCTACATGAATAGCCATGGATGCAAGAAGAAGAAGACAAGAAGATAGGGAAGTTGCAATATCCAAGCCAAAGTGCTCAAATTCTCCTCCAAAATTGCTCTCCAAACCTATAGCATAACAATACCTAAAAATTCTATATGAGAATGAGAAGGAGAGATCTCCTTATATAGGAAAGTGAATGGTTGAGATTAAGAGGCAAAAAGAAATGAGCAATGGTGGAGATTAAATCTTGATTGATCCATGTGCTCATTAAAAGCAAAAAGCCCACCACTTAGAAAGATGTGAAGAAAAAGGGATTTTTATTTAATTTTTATTTAATTTTTTATTTTATTTATTTTATTTTTCATCAAAAGAAGAGCTTTAAGTGGGGATTTTTATTTATTTAATTAAAAGAGGGGTTTTCTTTTAATTAAATAAATTAGAAGAATTTTATTTAATTAAATGGGAGGAATTTAATTTAATTAAATAAGATGAATTTTAATTTAATTAAATAAGATGAATTTTATTTAATTAAAAGGGAGATTAAATCTTTTAATTAAATAAAAATGATCAAACCTTAGGAAATATTGAAATAATTGAATTAATTACGATTTGATCAAGGAAATTGATTTGAATTGAAAATGTTGAAAAGCATTGATTCAGGAATTTGATAAATTGATAAAATGATATATGGGACCCATAGTCTAGGCGACCATTTTAGGGTGACGTGTTGGTTGGAGGTTTGGACTAGACTGCAAGGAGTGGCTACGTAGAATAAAGGGAGGTGTTGCAGCATGGAGGGGAGGAGGGGCTTGGTGGGAGAGTTTTGTGGGGCAGAGAAGGTGTTGTGGTTGTGGGTGGAGAAGCGGTGAAGTGGAGGAGAAGCAGGTGGGAGGGAGGTTAGGAATCTATGCGGGGGAGACATGTGTAGAATGGAAGGGGAGGAGTGTGCAGCGGGGGAAATGGGAAGTGATGCGTGGGTGGAGAGGTGGTGGGAGCGGCAAGGAGTTGGGAGAGGTGGTGAAGGAGAAGAAGTTGCCGCGCTGAGGGAAGAGTAGCAAAAGGTTTGGTGGGGATGAGGGAGGGTGGCGGGTAGGAGTAGGGTGGTGCACAATGGATTTAATCCCACATGCACCAGTAAGTGTGTACTTTTACCATTTAAATAGGTCAACCCGCATAGATAAAATTGAAGTAAAGGAAGCGAGTTTAGCCAAGATTGAGGTCTGTGTTGTTGAAGAGAAAAGGTTGTTTGGATTTCATTTGAAAGATAACATAGGATTAGGACAAAATCCTAAATAAATTTTTTTAACAAAAATCTAGAAATTTTCCTCGGTCTGTGTGCAGGGGTTGGAGCTATTTTTTTCTTGATTTGCATGCAAAAGCCCGTACGGCCTCTGTATGCAAAAAAATTTGCCATAGATTCAATTTTGGGTAGATATAAGCATTTTTATAGTCATTTCAAACTGAAACAATGACTCAGACACGATGGTGGGCTCAGATTTGGCTCAAAGTGTACGAAAAACATAATTGAAAGAAAAAGTTAAATATGAGGCCAGAAATTGAATTTTCTACCCCATGGTGGGCACCAGAAATGTATATGCTAAATATGGGCCTCTAACTTAGCCATACACTTCAACATGGTCATTGTTCATCAGTCACATACAAGAGTGAATATAAATTTATTCTTCCTGCATACTTGAATGAGTTGACCTGTTGCCTCCTATCTAAATGGGGTTTTTGAATAATCTCTCAGAATCTGAGAATCCAACAACCTAGACTAGTCTAAGAATGGAGGATATAATCTAGAAATGTAAGTGTAAGATTAGTCTAAGAATGAAAGATTACAAGATTAATCTAGAAGTAAATATGAGATTAAGCTAAGAAATGAGCATGATATTAAGCTAGAAATAAGTGTACAATATTAATCTAGAAGTGAGATTAATCTAAGAATGCTTGAAATAAGCTAAACTAGACATGATTAATCTAATAATAACATTAATCTAGAAATGTGAAAGCTAAGAACAATAAAAGCTTGAATGCATAAAACTAGTGAAAATGTAGCAGTGATTCGATGCTTCAACAATGAATTCTCCTTTTTTTGAATGAGAACAAGAGAGTTCTTTTATAGGATGAGAGTCTAGTTAGAATGGCAAGTTTCCTTTGAGAGAAACAGTTAACTCTTAAAAATCCAGTTCAGAATAGCAAGTTTCTTTTGAGAGAAATAGTGAACTGTTGTCTTTTTGAGTGAATGTAGTTAACTGATTTGTTGCACTTTTGAATCTCAGTCAACTCAAAGTTTCCATTTATGAACTTGAAGTGATGATTTTGGAGAGATTATTTGATTCAATAAATGAAATATGACCTCATAAATGCACTTTATCAATTATTTGAATAATTAAATTCAATTATTGAAATGAGGATATTTATTTAATAATCAAATATTATTTAATTCCTTTTATGTGTTTAGCTAAAAGGGTGAATTTAATTTAATTAAAGTGCTAGGACTTTGTAATTAAATTAATTCAATCATAGGGTTTATTTAGCCAATTAGGAATTAAATATAGTACATGATTAATGTAGATTTAGGATTTTTTGCATTTGACATTTAAGTCAAGTAGAGTCAGTCAAAACTCAGAATTGCCTAGTACAATAAGACTTTGATGATTCAGAAGATTGATAAATGCAACAAAATTGGTTAGGGTTGCAAGATGTCAATTTTGGGGTGTTACATGCCCCACTCTGGGTAGAGTTGACAATGACATATGGTCCTATCCAGTTAGGCTTGAACTTTATTGGTTTCACTCTCTCTTATTGGTTCTTTTGGTTCTCCATTAGGATGAGGTCCCCTACTTCAAAGGTTCATGGCCTCACCTTCTTGTGATAATTCCTTCTAAGGTGATTCTGATAGCCTTGTAACTGGTTGAATGCATTTTTTCTTCTTTCATCTAATAGTTCCAGTTCATTGAGCCTTGCTACTCTATATTCTTCGTCTAAACTTAGGTTCTTCAATGATATTCTCAGGGATAGGATTTCCACTTCAAGGGGTAGGACCTCCTCTAATCCATTTACTACTGAGAAAGGAGTGGCTCCTGTAGGTGTTCTCACGTTAGTTTTGTATGCCCATAATGCGGGACTAAGATGTAAATGCTAGTCTCACCCTGAATCATTAACTGCTTTCTTCAAGAACTTCAAAATGGTTTTATTTTTCACTTCAGCTTGGCCATTCCCTTGAGCATAATAGAATGAAGAGAAACCTTGTCTGATTTGGAATTGCTCAAATAGATCTTCAACATCTTTGTTTTTGAAAGGTGTGTCATGATCTGTAAGGATGGTTTGAGGAATTCCATATGATATATGATGTTGTTGAGTATGAAAATTGAGATTTGTTTTCCAGTTATGTAGGTGAGAGGAATTGCTTCCACCCATTTATTGAAGTACTCTATTTCTGTTATGATGTACTTATGGCCATTAGATGAGGATGGTGTATTCTTTCCCACTAGGTCAAATCCCCACATAGAAAATGGCCATGGTGAAGTGATCTGGTTGAGTTCTTGGGCTGGTGCAGGGATGAGGTCTCCATGAATCTATCATTTGCCTACACATTTGCACATACTTGTTTGCATCTGTCTCAACTATGGGCTAGTAATATCCCATGTGGATGATATTTTTTTCTAAGATGTTTCCACCTAAATGGGTTCCACAAATTCCTTCATGTACCTCATACAAAGCTCTCTGGGATTCTGTGGAAGTGAGCCATCATAATAGCATTTCATCTAGACTTCTTCTATATATAGTAGTTGCAAGAAGGGTGTACCTAGAGGCTTGGCATATGAGGGACTTCTTTTGGTTCCTAGATAATTTAGGAGATAAGACACTACTATGGAGGTAATTATACATGTCATGGTACCATGGGGTTTCAGGACCAATAAGGAAACACGTTGATTCTGTGATTGGTGCTTGATGTGATGGCATCATGAGTTTCTCCACCAGGAACTGGAATATAGTTTTTTTTCCTGGCATATCGATCAAGGATGATATGGTAGGCATCACATCTGTAGCTTTATTTTGAGCTCTTGGTACTTTCTTGAAGGTGATGAAATAGAACTTAGTGCACAATCTATCCATCTATTCCTTGTATGGTATTAGCTTATCATCTTTTGTCATATAGTCATTGTTTACTTGGCTAATGACCAACTGTGAATCTCCATAGACCTTAAGGTTCTTGATTCTCCATTGTATTGTCATCTTTACTCCGATAACTAAATATTCATACTCAATGATGTTGTTTTTGCACAGAAAACTGAGTCTGAAAGATTTGGGAATTGCATCATTGTTTAGAGTGATGAGTACTATTCCTTCTCCTGCACCATGGTTTGCGCATGATCCATCAAACTATAGTTGCCATACCTCTATTTCTAGTTGGAGTGTAAGAATAGACTCATCTAGAAAGTCAGTTATGATAGGATGATGATCCTGAATAGGTGCCTCTGCTAGTTGATCTGCAATCACTTGCCTTTTGACAAATTTTTGGTCTACGTATTCTATGTCAAATTTGCTTAGGATCATTACCCAATTCACTAGTTGTCCGGTGAGTGTTTCTTTTCTTAGTAGATATTAAAGGGGGTCAATGTGCACTATAAACTTGGTTTGATAGCTTAACATGTAATGCCTCAGCTTTTGGGAAGCAAAGACTACTGCTAGACATGATTTTTCAATTGGCGAATAGTTGAGCTCATAACGTACCAATGTTCTGCTGAGATAGTAGACAACTCTCTTCTTTCCTATGTCATCATGTTGTGCTAGGAGTATACCTAATGCTGATTTTGTTGCCAAGATGTATAGAAGTAATGGCCTGCCTTAGACTGGTGGCACCAATATGGGATACTTGAGTAGATAGTTTTTGAATATCTAGAATGCTTGCTCACATTGTTTTGTCCATATGAATGTGACATCTTTGTGTAGCAGATGCTGGAATGGATGGCACTTATCTACTAGTTGTGTTATGAAGTGCCTGATGGATTGGAGCCTACCCTGTAACCCCCTTAGTTTCCTTAGGTTAGTCAGTGGTGGCATGTCCAGTATTGCTTTGACTTTCTTCGGGTCTACCTCTATGCCTCGATGTGATACGATGAATCCCAAGAGCTTCCTAGCTGTGACCCTGAATGCACACTTTTTTGGATTTAAACGGACCTTGTATTCTTGCATTCTATCAAATATGGGTCCCAACACTTGTAGATGGGTAAAAGCGCAATAATGTGTCACCCTTTTACAAAGGAAAAGGTTAACACCACCAAAAATGTAAAACTTCAAGGGCATAAAAGTCACATTTATGTTGAGAATTTGAAGATGATGTAAACTGATGAAATCTGTGAAATAGGATGAATTATATGCCTACAATTTCTTTTAAAAAAATTGAACCAAAATTAGTATGTTTTTTAAATTTTTTAGGTCCATTTTTCATTTTCTGAAAAATACAGTAAATCGGAGAGTTTACTTCCTGCAAAATCATTATAAGTAAAACATTGTTTTTTCCTCCAATTTCGTAATATGTTTTAGATGACATGTATAGCTAGTGCAGAAAAAAAAAAAAAAGTGTTTTCGATGTATATTTTTCCAGTTATAAGTATTCAAAGTTGAACTTACTTGAAATCAACAATTTTTGTCTCCCAGCATTTTTCCCCTATCAAAACTATACAAAAAACCAAATAAATTACATATTATTGAAGAGGACTCTCTTCTCTAGTGTTATCTATGATTTTTAAAAAATTCTAAATTAATTTAGAATTTTTTATATTATATGAATCAACGAATTCTTAAAGCTTTAATAACCTACATGTAGTTTTTAATAAATTTGTTCAATTTTTTGTAGTCAAAACAATATAAAATTTATATGTCAAGAATCATAGTTCCCAGATCTTGAAAAGGGTACTTTTAGTTTTTTTGACATTGTCTAGTTTGAGCAGAGAAAAAAATAGCAGAAGTGCAAACTTTTGGATTTTTTGTGTTTTCAGAGGTTTGGATGCCAACATGGCATGCCACCTAGGTAGACTCAGCCCAATCAAACTTGACTGAGTCCTACTGGCCCTCGCATTGGCTTGTGCACGAGCCTACTTGGCCATGTAGGTGCCCATTCAGTGCTAGGTTGACTCAGCCAAGTTAGACTAGGTTGAGTCTGACTGGGTCGAGTCTAACTGGGCCGAGTCAATAAAGTTAGCTTAAAAGGTGACATATTATTGTGCATTTACCCAGATGATCTTTTCTAAACATTGACTTGGACAGTATGTCATCAACATAGTCCTCCATTGTCTTATGGATGAGATCATGGAAGATGGTTGTTATGGCCCTTTGATATGTTGCTCTCACATTTTTTAGACCAAATGGCATGACTTTCCAATAGTAGGTGCCCCATGCACATGTGAAAGACATTTTGTATTGGTCCTTTGGTGCAATCCTTATCTGATTATATCCTAAAAATCCATCCATGAGTGATAGCATCTGATGTCCTATGGTGAGATCTACTATCATGTCAATGTTTGGTAACAGAAAGTAATCCTTGGGACAAGCTTTGTTTAGATCTCTAAAATTTGTGCAGATGTGGATCTTACCACTATTCTTAGCTACAGGTACTAGATTAGATATCCAGTCTGTGTATGGGATCGGTCTTATTAACTTAGCATCTAGGAGCTTTTTCAAATCTGCCTTGACTAGTAATGCAACATGGGGATGCATCTTTCTCAGCTTTTGTTTGACAGGTTTGGCATTGGGAAACAAAGAACCAGTCCAACCACCCACGACATACCAAAATGTACGTAATGGATCAAGATCTGTCACCCAAGATCAAATTAATGAGGGGTTAGTAGCACTGATTTTCAATGGGGGAAATCGATAGTGTGTGTGTATTTTTTGGATCTGCTAGTTGCAACACAACACTTCAATATGTCATTGCATTAGTGAGATAAAAATGAAATAACTAAGGAAAAACACATATACATCACTAAAATTGACATATTGATCCCTATCTAAGAAGAGTATGAAATATGCTATAATTTTCCCTTAGACTATGCATAAATCAGTGACAATATCATGCTTAGAATGGAAGATTTAAAGAATGCAAGCTTAAATGCTCAAGCAAAGTTCATTTTACAGCTCCAAATGAGATGATGTAATTACTATCAATCAAAATTCATTAAGAATTCTACAAATTTAGAGCAGCATAAGGATGTAATTAAAATTCTAAGATTATGGGCCCATTGAGCTCAAAATTCATTCCTTTTATAGAAGAATTTGAGGAATGAGAGGTCAGGATTGATTTGTGAAGAGAGGTGCAGATTGAATCCTTGGTGATCCATGTGAGATGATCCAAGTGATTTAACTCTCATTGGCTAATGGATTGACTTTCCATTTTGTAAGTGAGGAATTGTAATTAGGAGGTTTTATTTAATTAATTTTAATTAATTACCTTAGCTATGTATTTATTTCTTTTGATTTAATTGATTTTATTTGACACTAGTACATTTGAATTTTTTTTATGGCTATACGTCGCAATTATGACACCACCCCGGCGATCACGCGACACAGACCGGCATTGCAGTTTTGGTGTCAGAATCACCGACGACTGCTATGTCTGTCATTATTGTGATGGTCTTGACCGTCGCAGTATGCACCAGCTATGATGGTTAGTATGCCTTTGTTACACATTATAAGTGTCACAATTATGACGGGTATGCGACTGATATGATGTACATGTGATGTCCAACTGTCAGATTATTCTGACATCTAGACATCGCATGTAGTCCTTTGGCATCAGTCATTCTCTGAATACCATCACAATTGTGACTATATGCTAAGTTTAAAAATATATATATTTTTCATGCATGGAGTGAGACCTTAAAATATTGAGCTTATTTTTTTTTTGAGAATAGTTTAACATTCTCTACTTAACAGGGCCAAGAACGCGAAGGTGGAAGCTCATCTGGCCCATCCTAGGAGCCTCTTATGACCCTTTATGACACTTTAAGACCTCTAAGATGTATTCTTAGGGATTGTAAAGGGTCATAAGGGGTCTTGGGACATAACAGCTAAGAAACATAATTGTAGGCATCATGGTCATAATTTTTTGGAGACAACATAATTGAGTGGTATACCCAGACGATGCAACACAACCGCTACTCTTCCAGTTCCAAGTTGACACTGCACGATCCAAAGACCATAGATAAGGAATAAATTTAGAGAGAATAGGAGGAGTTCCATAATAAACAGAATAATATAGGGACCCTGTATTATTTTTGTCATTATGGCCCTCCTCTTCTCTCTAAATTTATTCCTTATCTATGGTTTTTGGATCCCGTAGTGTCAACTTGGAACCGGAGGAGTGATGTAATGACAAATCTTGCTCACAACCCTATCTTCTCCTAGGGTCTTTTATAGGCCTCTTCTCTAGCCTATTATGGTTCTTAGCTAACCCTACTTTCCCAATTATTATCTTCTCAAATCCTTCACCTATTCAACTTGTCAACACCATCTAGGAAATCAACTCAATCATCTATATGCTCCATGATTGTCTTCTTTCATCTTCCACACTAAGTGATCTAATAAGGCTATCATTTTTCACCAATGGAGAGGAAGGGCCAAAGAAATTAAATTACATCCAATACAATTCCTAACAACATAAATTTCAATGAAACCCTAAACGAGTTCAAGAACTTGCTCCAAACTCACTAAAATAGTGCTACAAGCATTAGGCCTAATTAGGCACCTTTTGCATATAACTTGAAAATCTTCTTTAAAAGATGAAAATCAGAGTCCAAATCCTAATGCCCTTTTGGGAAAGCTTTAGGATTTACTAGGTTTTTATTTCCCAAACTGTCTGTACAGTGGGTTTCGACATTCATGCCTAAAAATAAGGGTTTCGCTGGATTCTAAGACCAGTGAAAAGGTTTAGTTCTTTCACTACAAAGAAATCCTCCTTAGAGCTTCTCCTTTTAGATGAATCTTCTTCACACTTATATCCTCCTCCCCACATTCTTTGATTGAATCAACCAATGCTTTCAATCACTCACATTGCCTCTGCAACTCACTGTGATGCCTATCTATGCATCTCTGGCTCGCCTAGGGAATCACTATAAAAATAGAAAAAAATATTTCCAGGACCCAACCTTCTCCACACATATGTTAAAAGGATTCAAATCACCCATTCCTAGAGCCCATACAAATTCCATGGTAGGATGATGATCTATGACCCCATTTACAAAAATTGTCTGGTCAAGACCAGCGACAGTGCACTAAACAAAAGAATTTAAAAAAGAAATGAAATGAAACCACAAACTCTAACTAATCACACACAACATCAAGTAATTACATAATATTCCTCATGCATAAGTCATGGTGTGGAATTCAATCCATTAAAACCTAAATGTCAACAAAATACACAACTACAACCAAACTTTCAATTACTCATTATGTACACTTACTTTCAAAACTTCATCCAACTCTACACACAGGTCATGAGAGGCCTTATATAGTTGACCATGGAACCATTCCAACTATTTTTGATAGTTATACAACCAAATTCATAATTGCAATAAATGTTGTCAATGTTGTCAATGACAACATTGGCAACTTTTTGATTCTGATGGTTATACAACCATTACTTCCTAAACATCAAATGATCTAGTTTGGTCTTCTAACCAAATCAACACACCTTTGGACCTATCTAGTACTATTATTTCACTAGTGGCTTGGCTAAGACCACTACAAGACAAAATATAACTAGGAGCCCTAGGTTACCATCTAGCCTTACCTAGGTGCTCCTGCACCATACTCCCCCACAAAGGAAAGTAGTGTCACTCCTGTGGACACAATGTCTTCAGGAAATTCCCATCTTCTTGAAATCTATATCTACAACCTATGTTTCATCTGACTCTGGTTTGTGCTTCCACTTTATGAGGTGTTCCATGTAGACCTTATGTTTAGTAGTCTTCTTGACCCTTGAATCCAACACCTTATCTACTTATGTCTGCATCTTGGGAGGTAAAGCGTCTAGTTATACATCCTTTCCAACCTCTTCTCTATTCACATCTATCTCAGTAAAAGGTCCTTTAAACTTTATCAAGTCTGCCACATTGAAAACAGGTGAGATGCTCAATTTAGTAGGTAGATCCACCTTATAGGCATTAGCCCCATACTTGGCTAAGATCTTGCAAGGTCCCACTCTCTCTATATTTTTGTAGGCATTCCGTTGTGCAACCTAGACTTATTTAGATGTATCATAACATAATCACCTATCTCAAATTGAACATCTTTTCTCTTCTGATCTACTTTGGCCTTCAACTTTTGGGTAAACTCCAGTATAGTCTTCTTCACCTTCTCTTGGATCTCCTTCATGGTTTGAGTGAATTCTTCAGCATGACCACTCCTATAATCCATGGATCCAAGGTCTCTAAGCTCACATACACCCCTTGGGTGCATCCCATAAAATACTTCAAATGGGCTTCTACCTGTTGTTCTATTAACACTGTAATTGCATGCATACTCTTCTTGGGGAATGACCACATCCCATGTCTTCCCATACTCCTTGGTTAGGCACCTTAACAAGTTACCTAACATTCTTTTAACCACCCTAGTTTTTCCACCAATCTAAGGGTGGTAAGCTGAACCAAATGACAAGTTAGTACCCAATCTACTCCACAGTGTTTTCCAAAAATGGCTCATGAACTTAACATCCCTATATAATACAATACTTAGGGGTAGTCCATGGATTTGTACAATCTCCTTAAAGAACAAGTGTGCAATGTTACTGGCATCATGTGTAGTCCTACAAGGTATAAAATGACCTACCTTACTAAACTTGTCTGCCACAACATAGATACTATCATGGCCATGCTTGGTCTTAGGTAACCCTATAATGAAATCCATGCTAATACATTCCCATGGTTTGTTAGGGATTTGAAAAGGTTGATACAAACCTTCATTTCTAGCTCCTCTTTTTTCTTTCATGCACACTACACACTGTTCACCATACTTGGTTACATCTTTCACCAACTTTGGCCAATGGTAAAACCTTTGAACTAACTCTAAGGTTTTGTTCACACCAAAATGGCCACTCAAGATTCCATTATGATTTTCTTGAATGATATATTCTCTCATTGAACCCTTAGGGACACACAATTGGTTCCCCTTAAACAACAATCCACTTTGCAAGGTAAAATTAGAAAATTGACTATGAAAGTGATTATGAAAATTAGAGCATGTCTTATAGGCTTCACCAAAGTCTTCATCTTCTCTATATAGGTCTTTGAAACTCTTTATCCCAATTCTCTTCAACTGAACTTCCTGAATGGTTAGAAACCTCCTACTCAAGGCATCTGCAACCTTATTCAATTATCATTTCTTTTTCTTTATTGTGAATGTGAATGATTGAAGTTATTCCATCCACTTCAAATGTTTGTTACTGAGCTTCTCTTGTGTGTTTATATAGCTCAAGTCCCAGTTATTAGTAAACACTACAAATTATTTGTGTAACAAGTAATGTCTCCACTTCCTAAGAGACTGAACCAAATCATATAGTTCCAAATAATAAGAATAATATTTCTTCTTGGATTCATTTAGCTTTTCACTAAAGAAGGGTACTAGCCTACCTTCTTGGCTTAACACACCCCTACTGCCATCCCACTTGCATCACACTCCAAAGTAAACAATTGATAAAAACTAGGGAGTCTAAGGATAGGTTGTGTTGCTACTTTCTTCTTCAACATTTCAAATGCTTTCTCTGCTCTAGAAGTCCATTTGAACTTATTCTTTAGACCACCCTTGATGGTGTCTAGCATTGGTGCAAAAATTCCACTGAAATCCCTTATAAAATTTCTGTGAAATTGAGCTAACCCATGGAAGCTCCTTACTTCTGTCCCTGTGGTTGGTGTGGGCCAATTCAAAATAGCCTCCACCTTACTTAGGTCCATCTTCAATGACCCTTGGGATACAATGAATCCCAAATACACAAGTTCTTGCTTGAATAACTCACATCTCTCAAGGTTTATTGACAACTACTCTTCTTGTAACCTTTTAAGAACCATCTGCACATGCTTCACATGTTCCTCTATTGTCTTACTAAAGATAATTATATCATCTAGATATATTACTAAAAATATCCTTGTGAAGTCCTTAAGAATTTCATTCATGAGCCTCATGAATGTGCTAGGGGAATTTGAGAGGCCAACTAGCATAACTCTCCACTCATACAACCCATCAGCAGTCTTAAAATTTGTCTTTCATTCATCCCCCTCTTTGATCCTAATCTTGTGGTACCCACTTTTCAAGTCCAATTTAGTGAAATACTTTGCCCCCCCCCCCCCCAAGATAGTCCATCAAATCCTCTATTCTAGGAATTGGAAATTTGTATCTAATTTTGATTCTATTAATATCCCTAGAATAAGTACAAAGTCTCCACTTACCACCTTTCTTGGATGATGAGACCACTGGTACGGCACATGGGCTAATGATCATCTTGATTATCCCTTGGTCTAACAGCTCCTGCACTTGTCTACCCACCTCTAGGTTCTGGTCTGGAGTAAGCTTGTATGCTGCCTTATTTGGAAATGATGCACTAGGTAAAAATTCAATCCGATGACTTATCACTCTCCTAGGAGCTAAAGTTGTAGGAGTCCCATCATAGACTATGTCTTTGTACTTCTGAAGCAAATCTTGGACTTTTAATGGAAAAGGATCTTATTTAGTCTTATCTTCCTCATTGGGCTTAAGAAAGATGGAATATCCTTCACTCCCTTCATCTCTAAGGGCATTTATGAACTCCTTTCTACTACTCAACAAGATACTAGGAGTCTTAGGTTGTGGTTCATCTTCTTCCAACAAGGACTATATTTTGAAATTTCTATCACCTTTCTTGAAGGATATGGAGTTCTCCTTCCCATCATACACTCCTCCTTTGTCATATTTCCATGGTCTTCCTAGGATTACATGATATACATCCATAGGAATCACATCACATAGTAACTTATCCTTATATCCTGCAATGGAAAACTCCACCCAAGTTTGTTGATTCACCAAAACACTCTAGCCCTTGTTCAACCATGTCACCTTGTATGGATTGACATGAGGTATCTTTGTCAACTTGAGTTTGTTTACATCCTCCTCTAATATAATATTGTCTATGGAGCCTGAATCCACAATCACTTTTCAAACTTTACCAAGGATTTTACATCTAATCCTATACCATTCTCTCCTGTGCTTGGGCTCATCCTTAACTCGTTGTTTGATCAGAAATCTTATCAACATCAATTTTTATCCCATCTCTGACTCAATGTGATCAACCTTTGGTTCTTTGACACTGGTTGAGTCCTCTTGATCATATGCAATCCTCTTTCTATTGTTAGAAGAAGTGGGCTTATCCGAGCACCTATAGGCAAGGTGACCCAATTGACCACAGTTGTAACATTTCATACTTGCAAAGTATGCATTTCTTCTACCTGAACCCCTTCCTCTACTAGAGCCTCCTTGATTACCTCTTTCTTTGGTATAACCCCCTCTTGGAGTAGTTTCATTACCATGCTCTATCAATTTTGACTCTCCTTGGTTTCTTTGTTCATTACCTCTGCCTTGATAACCACTTATATGACCCCCTTGGTCTCTACCTCTTCCTCTACCTCTGAGATTAGAGTCTCATTTCTTCTTTTTCCTTTGTTCCACCTTAAGAGCTAATTGGTGGCACTTCTAAATAGTGGTTAGAGTCCACAAACTTATCTCCTTGTGGATGTTTCATTTTAGACCACCCAAGTATTTGGCTACCTTAATAGGTTCCTCTTCTTGAATCTTGGATCTAAGACATAACTTTTGGAATTCCTCTGTATAAGAGGCCACATCCAAGTCCTTTTTCTTTAGACTGTGTCTCTTTCTATGAAGTTTTATTTCATAGTCCTCTGGCAGATAGTTCTCCTTTACCTTGGTCACTATGGCTTTCCAGTTAGCTATAGGTTGTTTACCCATCCTAACTCTTTCATCTTGTAGATACTTCCACAATGTCAATGTTGATCCTCTGAGCCTTGACTTTACAACTTTCAGCTTTTGTGCCTCTGTGACACCTTCACATTCAAAATGGTTTTCCATCCCCTCAATCCACTCCATCACTACTTCTATATCCATTTTTCCACTAAATAGTGGTACTCATTTTAATGTCTTTCCTCCTAGTTCTTTGATGGCTTTCAATAATGGCTCTTCATTCAAAGGAGGGTCTAGTTCAAGGATGATATTTTCCTCAACAATCTTTTTTCCTATGTCACTGCTTTCACCTTCTTTTCCTTTATCTTTGGCATCAACTACTTCTTGTAGCTTTATCCTCATTTCCTCTAGGGACTCTTCAAGGAGTATGCTCTTCACCTTTTTCTCACCCATCTCCTTAGCTAAGTCTTCATTAGTCACCATACTGATCTCCCCTACTGATTCACCAGTATATAGAGACATACACCAACTCCCAAATCATTAACTTGCTCTCATACCAATCTAATGTAATGACAAATATTCCTCACAACCCTATCTTCTCCTAGGGTCTTCTATAGGCCTCTTCCCTATCCTATTAGGGTTCTTAGCTAACCCTACTTTCCCAAGGATTCTCTTCTCAAATCCTTCACCTATTCAACTTGTCAACACCATCTAGGAAATCAACTCAACCATATATATGCTCCATGATTGTCTTCTTTCATCTTCCACACTAAGTGATCCAATAAGGCTATCACTATTCACCAATGGAGAGGAAGGGCCAAAACAAGGAAATTGCATCCAACATAATATGTAACAACATAAATTTCATTGAAACCCAAAACAAGTTCAAGAACTTGCTCCAAACTCACTACAAGCATTAGGCCTAATTAGGAACCTTTTTTCATATAACTTGAAAATATTATTAACAAGATGAAAATGAGAGTCCATATCCGAATACCCTTTTTGAAAAACTTTAGGATTTACTAAGTTTTGCTTTCCCAAACTATCTATACAGTGGGTTTCTACATTCATGCCTAAAAATAAAGGTTTTACTAGATTCTGAGACCAGTCACAAGGTTTAATTATTTCACTACAAATAAATCCTCCTCAGAGATTCTCCTTTTATATGGAGCTTCTTCACACTCATATCCTCCTCCCCACATTCTCTGATTGAAGCAAACAATGCTTTCAATCATTCACATTGCCTCTGCAACTCATGGTGATCCCTATCCATGCATCTCTGGCTCGCCTAGGGCATCACTATAAAAATAGAAAACAATATTTCCAGGGCCCAACCTTCTCCACACATATGGTACAAGGAGTCACCTCACCTATCCCAAGAGCCCTAGTTACAAATGCCATGGTAGGATGATTATCTATGACCCCATTTACAAAAACTGTCTGGTCAAGACCAGCGATAGTGCACTAAACAAAAGAATTTACAAAAGAAATGAAATGAAACCACAAACTCTAACTAATCACGCATAGCATCAAGTAATTACATAAGCTTCCTCATGGATAAGTCATAGTGCAAAATTCAATCCATTAAAACCTAAATGTCAACAAAATACACAACTGCAACCAAAATTTCAATTGCTCAGTCCATACACTTACTTTCAAAACTTCATCCCACTGTACACACAGGTCAGGAGAGGCCTTATATAGTTGACCATGGCACCATTCCAAATTTTTCTAACAGTTATACAACCAAATGCTAAAAAATGCATAATTATAAGAAATGTTGTCAATGTTTTTTATTAAAGTAAAAATAGGTTTTGAAAGGAACTCGTAACCTTTTACAAAAATCTACAATAGATAGGCATCAAAGGCACATAAAAACATAGAAATTCTTCAACGAACAAAAGGCAGGACCCAGCAAGATACCAAAAGACCTAAAACAAGAAAAAACAAAAACTGCCAAAGATAAGCACAATTTCCAGCACAACTGCTCGAACAATTTCCAGCAAAATTTCTAGACCAGAAGAAGAAACATTACATCATTTTCTGGTAGGCTACCTCAGCCTCCTTCTACATCTCTTCCATTTTTTCAATGGACTCCTTCAACTCTAGCATCTCTTTCAGGATCTCAGGGACTTTTCTTTTTATTCCGCTTCGAGTTCTAGGACCAGGGCCCTACCTTCCAGCCTTTTCTTCAATTGTTATTGAGGTGTTTTCCAGCAAGCTTCTTTCCAGATAAGTGTATAACACTTTTAGGTTTTGAATCAACACTTGTAGCCCATCATTACTGTGCTTTAGGATGATTTGTATCATGTGCCCATTGTGGCTTATTTGTTCTTTCATCTCTTTTAGCTTTTCTTCCACTATCTCATTAACTCTAGAAGTCAACTCCTCTTCTCTGTTGTTGTCTTTGACCTTAATCATCAACTTATTCTCCATTTCCTTGACCTTGGCTTTAAAAGGCTCCATTTCCTCTTGCATCTCAGTCAATTGATGCTTCATAAAATTCATCTCCTCATTAATCCAGTCTTCCATATTAGCCCCATAATCAACTTTGCTACTCAGGATTCTGTTGTCTCTTTCAAATCTGACCGCTTCTGGGCCCATTCTCCTTTTTTTACTGTTCCTTTTCTCCACCTTTAAATTCAACTGCATCATGTTACCCTCCTCACCTTCATCCTCATTCTTCTTTTCCTCTTTTTCATCTCCCTCTATTCCATCTCCCTCAATTTCCTTTTCATCATAATTCTCATCAGCACCCGTGCCCTCATCAATATTGGGCATTTCCTCCTCTTACATCTGAGAATTGTCCTTTCTCAGCTGACCCCCTTTCTCTTTTTCCATATTCTCTTTATTAATTTCATTGTCACCATTGTACTGATCCTCTTTATCTTTTCCCTAGTTCTGTAGGGTTTCATCACTAGTCTTCTCCAACTTAGCCTTCTTTGTTTTAACCCTTTTTTTTAGACTCTATTTTTCACTTTCCTATTTCACTTGCCTCACACTACCTTTAACCCTCTTATGGATTGGCTTAGGAAGATTGAGGGCATACTCAAAAATAAGAAAAATGAGCCCCACATGGAGCACCGGGTTGCTCGATTTCTTTCTATGCTCCATCATGCTAATATGCAAAGAACTCAGGAGATAGAAGGGGATCGAGAATTTTTTACCATGCCTGAAGTGGTTGGCTAGGACAAAATTCAGATTATAGATTTTGGAGTATCTATCGTCCATAGTGAAATACTCGATCATGACTATAAGAATATCAACCCAATGAGATTTGATTTTTTGGATGTCAACATAATCCCCTGTTCCTTTACTGAGAAGGGCTTCTTCATCCTTTGTTTTCACAAAAATCTTGTAGGCTTGAGTTCCAGCCTTCTTATTGTCCCTATAGAATTTCATTCCCTCACAAGGTGAACCCGTGATTTCTAAGATAACCCTCATGGAAAGGGTAAAATATTTCCCCCACAAATGCACTTTCACATCCTTCCAACCCTCTGCAAACTATTTTTTTATCTCCGTATCCCAACCATGGAGCTTCTCTAGATACTGAGATACGCCTCCTTTTTTCAATCATCTCTATAATTTTCTCTTCTCTTTCCATTTAGTACAATCAACCAGCTCCTCTCTCTTCAAGCCTCCTCCCATATTTCTCATCACTTCTTGAAAATTCTGGTCTTTTGCAATTTTGAACACAGGTTTCAGGCAGACTTTACTGTTATGATTGATCCAATTCAAATTTAACACCCAAAAAGCATGTGGTGTCACTAGTCTAATTAATCCTTTTTCCTTCGAATGACAGCACACATTACTTTTAATAATTAAAGATGACCTCATCATTAATTATGTTTATTTATAACTCCTTCACTTCTATTCATCCTATCATACCTGATAAGACTAGCCATCTCCATTTTAAAATCTGCCTCACCTTGCCATGATTGTGTGACATCAGAGTACACACCCACATTTGCTAATCTATATGTCATCATATTACCTTCTCTATAAACATGTGATATATGGTAATCTTCAAAATTGGATAGTAAGGATTTAATTTTTTCAATGATATGTTTTATTGTCCATGAGGCTTCATAAGTACCTTTAATACAGTCAATAATATTCATAGAATCTCCCTCCACCCAAAGTTTGGGGAAGCCCATCTCTTTGGCCAATATGACCACATGAAGGGCTGCCATAGCTTCAACCATGTGGTTTGTCTAAACTCCCAGTGGAGCTTCCACTACTCCCAGACAATTTCCATCCTCATCCCTAATGAGGTCTCCCACTCTAGCAGACCCCGGATTCCCTTTTGCTGCCCAATCAAAATTCCCTTTTACCCAGCCATTTGGAGGGGCTCTCCATCTGGTATTTTCCCTCAAATTTTGATTTATGTCTTTCTCCCCCTGTGCCTTCATAAGAATTTCATTGATACTAATCAAATTCTTTTAAGGGGAATCACTTGAAAGCTGATTTTTAAAATTTTCCAGGATACTTCTACATACACCGTTAGCCATAGTTTGAAAGGGAGAGCTTTTTCTCTGAATATTCTACTATTTCAATCAGAAATGTTGTCAATGACAACATTGAGAACTTTTACAACTTTTTGATTTTGGCACTCAAACTTGGTCAACACATTATGAAACTTAACTCTTCTGCCTATTACACCTCCAAATAGCTCTCCTAGACTCTAACAAGCATAAAATCTACGGTTCCACCATTCTTGGAACACTTACCTAAATTGGACAAACCATTACTTCCTAGACATCAAGTGATCTATTTTGGCCTTCTAACCAAATCAACACACCTTAGGACCTATCTAGTCATATCATTTCACTAGTGGCTTGGCTAAGACCCCTATAAGCCAAAATATAACTAGGAGCCCTAGGTTACCATCCAGCCTTCCCTAGGTGCTCCTGCACCAAGGAGTAGTGGTTGTGTTGCATCATCTGGGTATACCATTCAATTATGTTGTGTCTACAAACAATTGTGACCATGATATCTACATTTATATTTCTCAGCTATTGTGATATTGTAGACACCTAAAACTGGGCAAGTGCTCTCTTATCAAGCAAATTTGCAAATCTCAGCCAAAAGCTCTAAATCTCATCAAAATGGATTAAATCAATTTCAAATGGACATTTATCAATCAAATTGGAAAAAGTCAAGTTAAATCAAAGGATTAAATAAATAATGACATCAAATGATTAAATACAAGCCTAAAGGGATTAATCAAACTATATAATTGATTTTAATCAATTAATTGTATAGTTTAAATCAAAAACCAAAATGAACCCATTCCCTTACATGGCTAAATTAATTAATTGATTGAATTTAATAAATCCTAATAGATTTCAACATGAATTTGAGAAACCAATGAAATTTGAGCACACAAACCACATGGATCACTCCTAATTTGCAATCTCAATCACTCATTTGGAACTTTGAGTCTCAATCACTCAAATTTGTCCCTTTGTCCAAACCTTTGAGACAAGCATTTAAATTGTCCCCCCATTTGAAACCATCTCAAATCCTTTCACCTAACCAAGGCTTGATCATGATAAATTAACTCTACCTCCTACACTTGGGAAAGTCCTATAAATAGAGTCCATTTTGAGAGCATAACATATCCTAGAAAATTTGAATGCATAGCATCCTTATTATAGGCATTTCATAGAAAATTGAGAGCATTATCATAGTAATTGAGCATAATTGAGATCATTTTGGACAGGATTTGAATAAAATATAATAGAAATGGAGGGAATTTTAGCTAGATTAATCATATCATAATCAAAATTATCATTCTAGGATTGTCACTAGTAGAGATTAAGGCTGAGAGCTCTATTAGAAAATCTTAGTTAGAGATCTGTGAGATGTTAAATGATTTATTTGTAAATTATTAGATTAAATTGTATTATTGTTTCCATAGAATTGATAGATAGAACCTTTATTTCATGAAGGTATGATTTATACATACACAAATGGCGCCCACTATGGGGCCTTGAGCCTCTAAATCTCATTTTTTTATCAATTTTCATGTGTTTTTGGTGCATTTTCTACTAACTTTGTAGGTTGCAGGTCCAAATGATGCCTACCAATATAAAAATGATGCATGCCAATAGACAAATTATGCCTACAAAGATTTTTCTTTCTCTTTCTTAATTTCTTTCACCGCCTGTCAGACAAAGTGTGTCACCTATGCGCATAAAGTGATGTCTGCAAGTCAGGAAATCACGCCTACAAGATTTATTTTTCCTCCTATGAACCTTTATATTTTGCAATTTAAACACTTTGCACCGCCTATCATTTTTATTTTAACGCCTATCATTTGTTAAATAATTCCTAGCTCACTGCAAAGTCACGCCTAGCTGACTGCAAAGTCACGCTTAGGACACTGCAAAATAATGCTTGTCAGCTATAAAATGATGCCTATAGTTTGTTGTGTTTTATTGCTTGTAGATTGATAAATTCAGTTTTCTAATGTTCTGTTACTATGTTTATTACAGATGAACAGACACTTGAAAGTAAAGAAACTAGAGGTATGCATCAAAAGGCCAAACAAAGAGGTAAGAGTTCAAAGCAAGTACTTAAAATAACTTCATAATGCTTCAATTTTGAAAAAATTAGAGAAGGAGCAAGAATTATTTGAGAATTATGTAAAATTTATTAGTGCTTACAGGAAAATTTTTCCCTCTTTGAATTTATTTTATGCATTAAGTTCTTAAGGTGTTTTTTACAAATCTTGCTAAAAGACTTAATTGCATTTCAATTATCTTTTGTTTTGGTTCACTATATTTTTTTGTGTTGATTAAGTTGCTGGTGGAGCCGGAGAGGGAATGATCACCACTAGGTGAGAAAATAAAAAGCAAAAAACCTCAAAAAAGCACCTAGCCTTTGCTAGCTACAAAATGAGGTATTTTTCAAATCAAGCTTTCTTTTATTAGATTGTGGCAAAATTTCATTGATATATAGTATAATTAGGGATACCCTATTATTGTCCATCACGAACGAAACATTAGGTATATGCTCTCAACTTTTCCAAGTTGATCAAAAAGTGTTGAGTTTGGGGTGGTAGAAAGAAAGGGAGGATAATTGAACCACACATTTCATTTCCAAGAACCTCTTTGTTACAAGGTTGAAAAAGAACATAAGTCCTTGAATTGTTTGGAACGAAGAAAGACAATAGGGATATGATCTTCACTCTTTGAGTGAATCAAATTCCAAAACTTGTTGGACTAAGTTCAATTTTCTACTTTCCATATACATGCTAGATAATTTAGATCCTTAGAGGGCCTGCCTCCTGAGTACATCCTTACAAGGTCGGTGAGAGGGAATGACCCAAAGTGGGAGACAATCACTTAAGCCATGATACTATCCGCCCCACTATAAACAAATGCACTCTTCCTTAATGGGTTGTAGTGACTAGATTGTGCTTAAGTTTCTTCACTTCCTCTAGTAGTCCTTAAGAATTGCACAAAATCATATTTTTGTGCATGTGGGAAGCCCGCAAGGGGGTAAAAGAACTTTTCATGATTAAGAACGGAGTTGTTCATTAAAACCTTGATAAGTAGAAAGCTACCTTTTAGAGACAACAATGTTTAAAAGCCAAATCTGACTCTAGGTAGATTAATTGGAAGCTATTCTTGTTCAAGACCTATTGAAATGACCAAGAACATACACATTAGTGTGTTTTAGGGTTATGATACAAACTTGATGTGTGTGTTGCATTTTTATTTACATTTTTAGACAAGAATCTAATTTGACAGATCTGATCAAATAATTAAACTTTTAAAAACCCTAAAAAATTTGTGAAAATAACTTTGATCTGTAAAGTGTCATGTACAAGCATTTAAACGAAGCCTACAACATTTGGTGTGATGCCTACACAATTGAAATGTCACCTACAAAAATTTATGTGATGCCTAAGTCATTGGAAACTAACGCCTATAAACAGTTAAAAACCACCTACAAACAGGCAAACACCACCTGCAATCTGTAGAGTGCCATGTACAGGTTTTCCAGTTGACACCTATACACTGCGAAGTCATGCCTACACACAAGGAAGTGATGCCCAGAAATAAAGAAAGTCAGACAATGGACATTTCCCTAGGGTTTGAAAAACAACTTAATCACATTTTTGGATACCCTTTTGCATTTTCTACATGTGCATACATTCAGTCTAATCAGAATCCCCCATTATTGGATAATTCACAAAATAATTAAGGGATTGATCAAAGAGGTGACAAAAGCCATTTTTTCTTGATCTATGCTCATGTCGGCTTTCACCTGATCACATTACATTAATTCTACCCTATAATCTAATGGTTCTTACCTAAGATAGGATTTTCCTTTTCCTAGTGATGATTTTACTTCTTCGCAACAACCAACTCAAGAACCAATGAAAGAAGTAGAACCAAACATGGCATTTTCATTTGGAAAAATGGATCCCAACCTAATCAACAACGCCAACAGATATAACACTAATAATAACAGAAATGGAAAGGTCAATAATAATGGGGCCCATGGAAGAGGAATAGACCCTAACAATCAAGTGGTAGACCTTAATAACAATGGTGGAAATGTGGACCCTAATGATGAAGAGACAGCCAAAGAAAAGGTTAATGAGGTGGTCCAAAGTCCATTCTTCATGAATCTCATGGAGAAAGTGTTAGAAAGAGATAGGGAGAAGTATTTCCTAGACCTAGCACAAGTGGGGACAAAACTCCCTCACAATTTTGATGTTGATCAACTCAAGCAAAAAGAAGAAGAAGAAAACCTGATCAACAAAATGAACAAACAATTTAAATTACTCCAAATGTAATTGGACACAATGAAATAAATCAGGGCTCCTAAACCCTTTTCTATCGAGGCTTTGTTTCCATTTCCATTTAACAAGACCCTAATTATGGTCCCATTCCATAGTAATGTTGTTTTTCCTAAATACTACAAGTATGAAGGAGCATCTGATCCCCAAGATCATTTAAGGGAGTTTTGTGCATTGAGCTTAATTGGAGTTCATGCATGACACAACATATTTAATGAGTTTATTCCCTAGAATTTTAGGAGGTATGGCAATGGACTATTTTTCCAAGTTACCCTCCGACATCCGTACTTTCAAGGAATTGGCCTGCAAATTCATAACTCACTATTCCTATAATATCAAACATGAGGTTACAATGATTAACTTATGTAATACCAAGAAATGAGAAGGAGAAGGATTCCTACTTTTCTTACAAAGGTAGAGAGAGGTATTCACTAGATACCCTTAAATTGTAACTAAAAAGGAGAAGATGGATATCTTCATTAATAGCTTGAGTAATTAGATGAATTATCAGTTAAGATTGTAATGTCCTAGGTATTTCCAAGACCTAATTGAGAACAAAGTTACTATGGAGGAGGTATTGGTTAAAAGTGGAGAACTTGATCTTTATAAGGATAATAAAAGTACCAAGAAAAATACCTCCAATAACAATCAAAATAGGAATCCTCCTAAAAATAACCAATTTTGGATGAGTAATAATAACAAAGGTGTGGTCAATGATGCAGTTATGGAAGCTAATAATTTGAAGGCCACTCCTTTTACTCTCACAAGAAGACCTACTCAAGTTAACAATGATATTAAAGCACCCAAAGTGCCTCTCAACAACAACAATAATAATTATTTTTGTGAATAATCAAGGGGATAACAAGCCTAAACCTATATTTGAACCAATGCCTAGAAGGACGTTCACACCTTTGGGTGAACTACTTGAGAATGGATTGAGAACCCTAATTGCTAATATGATTATTGACTTACCTAGGGCTCAACCCTATGAACCACAAATCAAGCCTAATTGGTGGAGTGAGTCCAACAATTGTGAATACAATAGGAATCAAGGACACAAAATGAATGATTGCATGCACCTAAGACATGTGGTTCAAGATTTGATTGAAAATGGTGTAATTAAGATAGAAGGGTCCCAAAATAATGAGGATCGTACAGCCTTTAAAAAAAATTTCTATAATCATGAGAAAGGTGAGTCTTCAACTTCAAACAACCAAGGAAACAATTCTAAAGGTAACAACAATGTCAATTTTTCTCATCATTATGACAATACTATCAATACCTTATCCAGGCATGAGATGTTGTTAATGTTGTGGTGATTAAGGAACAACCCAAAGTGGATAATTCTAATGCTATAACTAGGGGGAAATCATAAAGGATTACCCTACAAGGGGGTACTCCCAAACCTATTGGCCCTACACAATCAAATATTTTGGCTAAACAATTATCTACTACAACAAATCCTTATAGTTTGGTTGATTGATTGCAAAAGACTCCAGCACAAATTTCTATTTTGGAGTTACTAAAAGTTTCTCCCAATCACAAGGAAATCTTGGAAAAATCCCTAGTGGAGACTAATCTTCCTATAACTTTGGAGGAAGATAAGTTTCAAAACATGGTAGGACATCTCATTGCACCACATTGCCTTTAATTTTCCAAACAAGTTGATAGGTCCATTACTCATTCTCAAAATTTTCCCTTGCATATAGAAGTTTTAATCCAAAGGCATAGGGTCAAGAGAGTCCTCATTGATGTGAGAGTCAGTCTTAACATTTTCACATTAAACCTTGTCAAGTCTTTAGGGTTATCTAAATAATCCATTGATACTAAAAACCATATTATCGTGTGTCAAGGCTTATGATGAGGAAGATCTTCAAAAGGAATGATTATTTTACCTATTCAATTTGGACCTATCAAGAAAGACACCATATGTTAAGTCCTTTACATGAAGCTAACTTATAATATCTTATTGGGGAGGGCATGGATTCATGAGATTCAAGCGGTGCCTTCCACCTATCATCAATGTATTAAATTTCCACACATGGGTGAAGAAATCACAATTGGAAGAGATTCTAATCCCTTTCAATATTGCAACACATTGAAACCTAGTCATGAGCTATTTATTCCTCATAATAGGGAAGGAGTCATCCCTAATTCCACCATTGAAGAAGCTAAAGAATAAGTTTCAAATTTAACATCAAATGCTACATCTACCTCAAACCCTTATCAAACTAACTCATCTACATCAACTAAGGGAAAGAAGAAAGTGATTTATGAGGGTCAAAGTTCACATGAAAATTCACTTAAAACTTATATATCAAAGGTAGAAATTTTTAAACCTTCCAAGGATGAGAGAGAACAATCCAAGAAGGATAAATACCAAAATATTAATTAAATGATGCATAACTTTGAAAATCAATGTAGAATTAATTCCAAAGGAGTGGGGAAATATTTTTTTCCCTATTTGATTTTCCAACTTCTCCTAAGACATGGGAAACCATCAAGTGATCATCCACCTCACAAATATAACTCTCATTTTGTAAGAGAGAGTGAAAAATCATCCCTAGAAAAGGAGGACAATGAAGTTTTACAATGGATCTACAAAGAGGAAGATAATTCAAACAAACCCAATGAAAGAGTACAACACATCAATATCCAAAACAAGCAATATGGAAAGGGATATAAAATTATGAAAAAATGGGATTCAAGGGAAGAAGACCCTTAGGAGTCAGGAATAGAGGATTTCTAGAACCCATTGAACCTTCTTGGAGATCAAAAGATGAGAAATCTGAAATAGGTTATCAAGATAAAGGAGAAATTTCAAGCCCCATGCATATTTTCATGAACATGTACACATGGTAGGATCCAAGAGTGAGGATGATTTTGGAGATTATGAGTGGGAATCCCTATCCAAAGACTCTTGTCATGATAAAGAGGGTGATGTTATTCATACATATGCTACCATTCCTAATGTCAAAAGTTGAGACAATGAGAATCAAGGTTCAGATTCTACACAAGCATCAAATGAGTCTCAAGAATATAATGTAGGTCAAGAATCTAGGGGTAATCAATGGATAGGTGAACCTTGGGTACCTTTGTGGGGGGGTGATTCAAATTTTATATATAATACACATGATTTTTTTCCCATGGAAATCCACGAGGACTCTAGTGAGGAAAATTTTGATCCTACTTCCATGGAGCACCTTGAGCAAGCACATGTTATAGACCTAAGTGATACAATGTAGGAACCTTCAAATGAGGTCATGTCCATGAATCCTTCAAATGACAACTTGCCTAATGATTCCTTAGCCTTGCTTCATCCCGAACTAATTGATTGGGATTTAACTAAACCAAATGACTTACTATACTTTCCCAATGACAATGCAATGACCCAATACCTAAACATGGTTGAGCCATCTTCTTCCATCAATGAATACAATCCATACATAAGGATAGAAGCAGGGGTACAACCTCTCAATCCACAAAATAAAATAAAGAAATTCAAAAAAATGAAAAGTTCTAGTGGTGAAAACTACCATGTGGCAGTGCTAGAACCTAAAAAAGTAAAAATATCATATGTTTCCAAAGGTGAAAAACCAAATGTGGCACCTAAGGAAGAGAGGTTGGATACCCTACCATAGCATGATGATGAAATATCTCCTATTCTCATAGAGCCAATGGAAAAGGTTAACATTGGAACCGACTTGGAACCAAAGTTTATTCACTTCGCAGCATCACTAACTGTAAGAAATGATAAGAAAGAGAAAAAAAGATCTTGTTTAATCTAATGAGCAAAGTGTGAGGAAATGCATACCATGAAATAACCAAATCTAGAAGCATGTACCATACAATATGAGACAATGTTTTTGAAGGGGGAAAAGCATAAAAAAAACCCCCGTGATATTATTAAGAATGGGCCAAAAAGCCTAAGAGAGAGAGTAATAGAATGAGAGAAAAATGCTCATACAATGCTTCAAGAGAATGAGAATAAGAAAACTAAGTGTTGCAAGTGAATGTGAGTGAAAGTGAGTGATAAAGAGAAAAGAAGCATCTCTTAT
>MU224906.1:3414532-3427032 GCA_018584345.1 Thuja plicata
CACATGGACAAGAGGACATGTGTTCATGTAGGGATTCTATAGGAATCTCCTACTTACATAATAAATAAACTAAACTACCTTGGTTTAAAATATATTTCACCAAGGAAAGATTACATATTCTAACACTAACCCCATTAGAAAGGAAGGAGTTCTCAAATTATTTCAAGCAAAGAAAATCAACTTTGTGTGATCATATGCCAACATGCCAGGGTTAGATCCAAACTTTATAATGCACCATCTTAATGTGAAACCCGGCGTCAAACCTGCAAAGCAGAAGTTGATAAAGATGCATCCACATGTAGCTCTATTAGTCAAAGCAGAATTGGAAAAGCTACTCAAGGTTGGATTCATAAGAGTAATAGCCTATGCAGAATGGATCTCCAACATTGTACCAATTACCAAAAATGATAAATCCATTAGAGTATGCATATATTTTTGAGACGTTAACCTTGCTTGTCCTAAGGATAATTTTCCATTACCTAGAATTGATGCTATAGTGGATTTAACAGCAAGACATTCTATGTTCTCATTAATGGATAGATTTAGTTGATACAATCAGATTCGCATAGCACCTAAAGACCAAGAAAAGACTACTTTTACATGCCCATGGGGAACCTTTTGTTGTAATGTGATTCCCTTTGGTCTCAAAAATGTTGGAGCAACTTACCAAAGAGCAATGACCACTATCTTCCACGACATGATGCACACCTTAGAAGACTATGTGGATGATATTTTAGCTAAGTCGCATCAAAGAAAAGATCATCTTCCTATACTAGAAAATATTTTCACAAGGTTGGAACAATTTAAAGTGATATTAAACCCAAAGAAATGTGCATTTGGGGTACAATCCTACAAGCCCTTAGGCTATATAGTTTCTACAAAAGGCATAGAAGTGGATCCAGAGAAAGTACAAGCCATAATGGAAATGGAAACACCAAAAAATATCATTCAAATGAAGTCAATTCAAGGAAGACTTCAATCCATTAGGGGGTTCGTTTCTCAATTGGCAGAAAAGTGTCATTCATTCACAATATTTATACACAAAGATACCATTTTTACATGGAATGATGAATGTGAAAAAGCCTTCACTTTGTTGAAAACATACTTGGTCCACCCACCTATCTTGATGCCTCCTATCAAACTAAAACCATTATTACTATATATTTTAGCAACAGAAAGATCTTTGGGGGTCTTATTGGCACAAGAGGATGAGGAAGGAAAGGAAAGAGCTATTTATTATTTGAGTAGAACTTTGATCAAATATGAGTTAAACTATAGCTTCATGCAAAGAGCTTGCCTATCAGTGTTGTTTGCCTCACAAAAACTAAGACATTACATTTTGATGCACACAGTGAAGTTGATTGCAAAAATTAATCCTTTAAATTACTTGCTTAGTAAAACATCCCTAACTGGAACGATTGCTAAATGGGTAATGGTGCTTAGTGAATTTTAGATTGAATATGTGGACCATAAATCCATCAAGGGACAAGTTATTTCTGATAAATTGGATGAAAATCCATTAGTGTCTACTCATCCCATCCAAGGTGAATTTCTCGATGTAGAAATAGTCAATGTGGAAGCCAAGGCATGGAAGTTGTATTTAAATGGATCCTATACTCAAAATGGTTCCAGGGAAGGAATTTTTTTGATCACACCTCAAGGGTACACCATTCCAAAATCTTATATACTTTTGTTTCCATGTACAAACAACATTTAATAATATGAATCTTTAGTCATAGGCATCAAAATGGCTTTATAATGGAATGTTACAAAACTGCAAGTTTATGGGGACTCTCAATTAGTCATCAACCAAATTAATGATGAATACCAAACTAAGGATGAAAAATTGATGCCAAATAAGAGAATGGTAGATGACTGGAAGAGATACTTTTCGTTAATCACATTTGAGAAAATTCTAAGAGAAAAGAATAGGGATGTTGATTCTATGGCTACCTTGGCTTCATTACTCCAAATGCCTGATCAGAATGCGAAGTATGAATTCTTGGTGGAAAATTTGGTAAAACTAGCTTTTGACTTACCCGAAACCCAAATAATTTCCCTTATTGATGGACATGAATCACCTTGGTATAGACCAATTTATGCCTATCTTAAACACCAATTTTTACCTATTGGCCAAACCCATGCCCAAAAACAATATTTTATAAGACAAGTTGCTCGTTATACTATCCTATCAGACACATTGTATCGCAGGGGTTTTGACGGAATGCTTCTTAGGTGTCTAGAGGATGAGGAATCGAGATTAGATTTAAAAGACATTCACAAGGGGATTTTTGGGTCACATTCGAGTGGGTTGAATTTAGCTAAGAAAATCCTTCGCATGGGGTACTTCTAGAAAACCTTAGAAAAAGATTCTTGAGACTTTGTCAAAGTGTGTGCAAAATGCCAATACCATGGAGACATGATCCATGCACCAGCACAAGAATTGCATCCTTTCATCACACCATGGTCATTTTACCAATGGGGTTTTGATCTTATTGGAATGATTTATCCACCTTCTTCCAATGGTTATAAATATATCATTACAGTAACAAAATATTTTACCAAATGGTTAGAGGTTGTACCTTTGACAACTTCCATAGGAAAATAGATTTCAATGTTTATCCTTAATCACATCATTTACAGATATGGTATTCCTCATGCCATCATCATAGATAACAAAAAAAAATTCAAGAAAAAAGATGTGGATGAACTTTTTGAAACATTTCATATCACACACCATTCCTCCTCCATTTACTATCCTCAAGGTAATGTACAAGTTGAAGCCGCGAACAAGAATATTCTCAAAATCTTGAAGAGATTGGTTGATAAATTGGGAAGAGATGGGAATGTGTAGATAAACTTGGCATCGTGGGCATGCAAAACTAGTATCCGAACACCTACAGGATCTACACCATTTTCCTTTGTCTATGGGACATAAGTTGTTATACCATTGGAGGTTGAAATCCCATCCTTAAGATTCTCTTTAAATAGATTAATCAATGATGAGGATTATAGGGTCACCCGAATTCAACAATTGGAATTGTTTGAGGAACACCAAACACAAGCCTATGAACATTTGAAGGTTTATTAGAATAGAATCTCAATAAAATTCAACAAGCATTTCACACCAAGAACCTTTCAAGTGGGAGGCTTAGTGTTACAAGAAAACCCTAAAAACCAGGTAGATAGGGAAAAGAAGGGAAAATGAGAAGCAAATTGGCTTGGACCCTTTGTCATTACTTCCTCTTTTGGAATGGGAACTTACAAGTTAGCTGATTGTGAGGGTGATGAATACAAGAGCCTATTAACAGCATCCATCTAAAGAGGTTTCATACTTGATCAGATGAAAGAGTATAGGAGGAAAGAGTATCAGATGAGTGTGTATCTAATTATTTCAGCATCAAATCTTTGTACATGAGAAAATTCAAAATCCAAAAACATGAGGAAAAATCAAAAGCCAAAAACAATGGAAAAGTAGAAAATCAGAAAAAAGGAGAAAATCGAGCATGAAGAAAGCAAAAACATTTAAATATCAAAAAATGATTATCTTGGTGAAAACCTAGCAAATAGGTGCCTTGATGATATGAAAAAAGAAAAAATTGAAAAAGAGAAAAAAGAAAAAATTTGAAAAAGAGAAAAAGTACCTTGGTGAAAACCTAGCAATATGCGCCTTGGTAGAAAAAAAAACAAAAAAAGAGAAAAAAAAAGCAATAAACCCAAAAGGTGAAAACCTGGAAAACCCTTAGGTCTTTCTTAGTTGCATTTGTACATAGTTCCTTTTCATCATCTCATTTGTAAATATCCTTCATTACATCATTCATTTGTGCATAGTCATAATAAAGTCTCTCAACTGCATTGTCACATACTAGGTTTCATTTTCCCACGTTTCACATGGTTATATTTATCACTTGGGGGCAAAACATTGGTTTTGGTACAAACGGATTCAAAAGTGCTACATTTTGGTCACATATCAAAAGAATATTTTCATAACTTCAGAGTAGAGATTTTGTTGAACCTTTGATGGATATCATTATTCAAAACCCAATAATTTGACCTTGCAACTTGATCCTTGAACTTCATTGACTTATTTTATCAAGATTAAAAATTGACAAAACCTAAATGATCAGAATGTTTGGAATTCTATTGAAAATCTTGATACAAAGAAAAACACTTGAAGCTTTTTCATGATATTCTTTGCATTTTTTTATGTCTTTTTAGCTATCAATGATGTTTTGACTAGATTGGCGATGAGGAAGACATGATACTTTTCTTGACTTTGAGAGAGTGTTTTGAGGAAGATCCACCAACTTGTCTGAATTTGTCTAAGGACATGGTCATCAAAGAACCATCGAGGACTTTCATATAGGAAGGAGGATTAACCTTTGTTTGTTTATGCAAATGGATACCTTGGTTATTTAGATCTTCCATATCTTGATACCAAAATCCACTTGCAACATTGAATCCGATGAAACCGGTATTCATACTCCCATAGTCGATTATTCAACTAGTGAGGGTTGTACTAGTTTCCCGATGGTTACCAAAGAAATGAAAGTGGTATTCATATCATCATGATATGGTCAGTGATGGTTGTACTCACTCCTAGTTCCACTAATTCTCAATGATGATAATATATCTCTTTTGAAATTCTTTCACAAAATTCTAGTGACAATTAGTTGCATTACATTGCATTTTCATGTTAGATTAATTGCAAATGTTTAAAGGATTTTTTCCAAGTTCAAGGGGGTCAAATTATCAATTATCCTTGTTTCAAATTAATGATGTGAGATTATCATTTTTGCATTCATTCATAGCATTAATCATTATTCATTATTCATTATATCAAAAAAATTGAAAGAAAATAAGCATTAATCATTACTCATTTTACATCCATTTTAAGAGTGCATTTCATATAAAGTTGCATACATTCATAAATCAAAATCCAAAAATATAGTTGCATTCATTTACCATTGCATTACATAAATCATTACATTCATCATTAAAATCATAGAAGCATATAGAATTAGTTGCATAAATACATTTGCATCCATCTATCTATGTCATATATAAGATAAACTGCATCCATAGCATAATAAAAGTAAATGCATCATAGACATCATATAGATCTGCGTATAAAAGAAATCTCACATCAACATCATAAAAAAAATCATGAGAATCAAAGATCATCAAATAAATGTCCATCAAAAGATCCATAATATCTATATATCAAGATACAATATCATCGACAAAATAATACATCATCAAAGTCCTAATCAAAAACAATAAATATGATACATCAATGTTTATCTAGTGGATCCATATCAAATCTATCTCAAGACCCAGCAAGGGCACCTGATCTGTCACCTATACCATCTGTATCTTTGTCACCTGATCTACCTTGTGTAGTTGGTGGTGCCTAACTAGTGCTAGCTACACTAGGCATCTATTCCATCATCGCCATGAACTGATGCATCATGGTAGCCACCTGATCAATCTGCCCATTCATCAATTTCATACCTGCTTGTAAGGTCCTCACATCCTGTGTCAAGACATCTATCGCATGTTGAGCCTATGGAGGAGCCTAACGATCCTGTGGTGCCTATGGTGCTAAAGGTACCTGTGGTATAACCAAAAACTGTAGAGGCACCTTTTGTGCTAGAATCTATCCTTCTAATGGAGGATCATGTGCTTCAGGAGCCTGTCTAGCAGAAACTATATGTGTCTTCCTGCCAATCCTCTATCTCTGTTGTCCCCATACTATAACTAGTATGGGATGAATATGTCCATGTCCCTATCCCTATCCCTATCCCTATCCCTATCTCTGTCTAGGCTATCCAAAACCACCACCCCTAGCCCTGACATGTCCACCCCACATTTGAGGTCCCACCCATCCTCTACCCAAAGCCCTAGGAGCTCTTTGTAATCTACGAGCTCTTTGTCTCCAACCCCTACCACCACCTCTACCACTTCCATCTCCACCATCATCATAAGACGTATCATCCATATCAGGAATGGGCTCTACAAGATCAGTAAATCTAGTGAATCTATGGCAAGAAAACCACTCTCTGCACTCTGTAGACATCCTAGCATCAGCAACATGATATAACATGTCCCACCAAATGAATCCCAATCTATCAATCTCAGTTCATACAAACTAATAATCAACCTATGCTCCCCACATGGATCGCTCTTCCTATGCTCCCCACATGGATCGCTCTACATGTACCCGTGTGTATAATGCCATACCCTATGGCATATCCTATACTCGACCATACTGTCTCAACACTCACCCAAAGAAAAATCTCTCTATAAAAAGTGGTGATCAACCAATCATCCATCAAAGGGAAAACATATATGGAAGCTCATCATCATCCTCCCACCATCCCTCACATCCAAGGTAAGGTCTCTAGATGACCTGATCAATGTCATCAATAATACGATGTCAATACTCAAACTTGCCCAGACGATGTTGGAAAACCATCTCATCATATAAAAAGGCATACGACCATCCTCGACCTCAAACATGAGCTGTTATAGGTCTCATAATAGGGATGTGCTCCCAAGTCCATAGCTTCAATAATATAGCACCAACTGATAAAGTTGCACTTTCTCTATATACAACCTCGTGCAAATCATGATAAAGTTGTGCCAAAACATAGGAACCCCAATCAAACCATTTAGGATGTGCAATCAAGTCCTCCAGGATATGACCCTAGCCAACTGAGAAACCATGACCTTGTCTATCAGGAAGCAGTAATCTTCCTATCACTACACCTAATAATGTTGGCAAAGTGGGAAATGAAGAAAAATTTTCCCATGTGATCATATCATATCTAATCGTATAATCACCAAAGATGTTTCTACATACGCTGCCATCATATACCTGATCTTAATAAACCCACTCTCCTTGAGTTGGGATGCAGAGAAATCTATAGAAATCCTTGGGAGTGATCATTGTCTCACTGAGTGGAAGGTAAAAAGTGTTGTGGTCAAAGTGCCAATGCTCTGCCACAGCTTTCAGTAAACCCCAGTTTAGCTGGAACTGAGGAAGCTCAAGGAGAAAACACAGTCTGCACTGCTCTACAATGCATAACTCTGGATCTATCAACTCATCGAATAAGTCAAGGATCCAAGATGCTAGATTTTGTACATATAACTTATAGAATTGTACCTATTTTGTAAATAAGGGAATTATATTAGTATAATTATATCAGTGGATCATTCTAAGTCAATCAAACCAATTCAATCAATCCTTTTCTCTTTTTGAGTGCATCAACTTATTGTTCCTTACTCTAGATCTTGAGAAGGGACCAATATGTTCAATTATCCTATCAATCAATGTTTTATCCTTTATATTGACATAATCAAACATCCATTTATATGATTATCCTCATATTCTAAACACTTGTTTGCATTAATAAACACATCTTTATATCTTGGAAATCAATCCGGTCATCCAGACGATCAATCATAAAGTAGTTTATACCTTTCCAATCAGGTTTTCATCCAATTTTCATTGCAGGCATCACTTGGCATAGTGTACACATCATTTCATGCTAAGCATCATTTAATCTTTGATAGGCATGATTTGATATATCAAAGGAGTCACTTTATAGTGTACACAGCATTTCTTTATCCTACGCCGCATTTCAGACCTACTAGGCGGCATTTAAAACCTACTTTTGCCCTAGGTTTTGATAGGCGACATTTCATAGATCAAATGCAAGTTTTACCCTAACTTGTAAGCAACATTTTTCTATGCATAGGCATCATTTCCCAACATAGAGGTGACGTTTAATCTATCTACGCATCATTTAACCTATGCTAGGCATCGTTTGACCTACACTATCCTAGAAAGCATGTTAAAATGTAATAAATGTAATCAAAAGGAAGAAATAAATGCACTAAGGGGTCAAAACCACTTATCAAAGGTCCATACTAAGGGGGTCTCTTATACCGGCGTACTTTCTCAAACTAATGCTCTCGAATAGAGACAACCATCGCTATCAATCTCAGTAGGATCAGAGAAAAATCTCTAGGGTAAAAAGTGAAAATGAATAGTAAAAATGGGTTTTTCAACCTATTTAAGCTATTTGACCTAATTTTGGAGGGATTTTGACATAGTTTGACCTAATCTACACACTGGGGCATGCTTTGTGGCTAGGATCATCATCAATGTTTTTCAAAAATGAAAACATATTGGATCTATTTTCTATCAGTTTCATCACCTTTTTCATAATGAGATCAATCTGTTTCATTTCTGAGGGGGCATTATCATAGTATCAAATCAGGTTCTGCATCATATATCATTATCTTAATCTAGGTAATTGGAATTTCAAACATTATCAGTGGGGTATTTTGCATCTTATCAAATCAATCTGTCAATCAAGTTATCAAATCAGTTTCAAATTAGGTTATCATATCAGTTTTGTATCAATCAATCAATCAATCAAGCATCGAATCAGTGATCATGACATGTAATTTTCTTTGAATCAATGTGCTTCACACATGAATTCAAAGAGGGGCATTGGTAGACACCTAAAATTGGGTAGGTGTTTTCTTATCAAGTAAGTCTGCAAATCTCAGCCAAAAGCTCTAAATCTCATCAAAATGGATCAAATCAATTTCAAATGGACATTTATCAATCAAATTGGACAAAATCAAGTTAAATCAAAGGATTAAATAAATAATGACATCAAATGATTAAATACAAGCCTAAAGGGATTAATCAAACTATATAATTGATTTTAATCAATTAATTGTATAGTTTAAATAAAAAATAAAAATGAACCCATTCCCTTACATGCCTAAATTAATTAATTGATTGAATTTAATAAATCCTAATATCTTTCAACATGAATTTGAGAAACCAATAAAAATTGAGAACACAAAGCACATGGATCACTCCTAATTTGTAATCTCAATCACTCATTTGGAACTTTGAATCTCAATCACTCAAATTTGTCCCTTTGTCCAAACCTTTGAGACAAGCATTTAAATTTTCCCCCCATTTGAAACCATCTAAAAACCTTTCACCTAACCAAGTCTTGATCATGATCAATTAACTCTACCCCCTACACTTGGGAAAAACCTATAAATAGAATCCATTTTTAGAGCATAACATATCCTAGAAAATTTTAATGCAAAGCATCCTTATTATAGGAATTTCATAGAAAATTGAGAGCATTATCGTAGCAATTGAGCATAATTGAGATCATTTTGGAGAGAATTTGAATAAAATATCATAGCAATGGAGGAAATTTGAGCTATATTAAGCATATCATAATCAAAATTCTCATTATAGGATAGTCACTAGTAGAGATTAAGGCTGAGAGCTCCATTCGAAAAGCTTAGTTAGAGATCCATGAGATGTTAAATGCTTTATTTGTCAATTCTTAGATTAGATTGTATTATTGTTTCCATAGAATTGATAAATAACACCTTTATTTCATGAAGGTATGATTTATACATACACAGATATCTACATTTATGTTTCCCAGCTGTCGTGTTTATGTGCATGTTCTTTATGTGTTTTTCTTCTCTCCTCGCATCCAAAATAAGATTTTCCCACTCTGAATCAAGAATGCACATGCATCTGCGTAGAATATATGGTGTTAGAAGGCCGAGATGGGTAGAAATGCAATGTGCAATTATGTTCTTGTATAGATAAAATGGAACTAGAATTTCAGCAAGGCTGGGAAAAGTTTGTGCAGCATTATGAACTGAAGATGGGGAATTTTCTAGTGTTCAAATATGTTTCAAAATTATTTTTTTAAGTGAAGATATTTGATACAACTTCAAAATAAAATAACTAGAACTAGAATTTCAGCAAGGGTGGGAAAAGTTTGTGCAACATTATGAACTGAAGATGGGGAATTTTCTACTATTCAAATATGTTTCAAAATCTTTTTTTAAAGCAAAGATATTTGATACAACTTCAAAATAAAATATAGAGATAGTTGTATCAGATATATTCACTTTAAAAAAATATTTTGAAACATATTTGAACACTAAAAAATTCCCCATCTTCAGTTCATAATGATGCACAAACTTTTTCCAGCCTTGCTGAAATTCCAGTTCCAGTTTATCTTTACAAGACCATAATTGTACCATTGAATTTCTTCCCATCTGGGCCTTCTAACACCATATGTTCTCCTGGGTTTTTTATAAACTTTGAAACAAATGCAGGTGGAATGTGTTGTGGTAAACACAATGCACCTTCAGACTTTACAGATTCTTAACAGTATACATTTAAGTTTTCGGCCTTTAGCATTTGGACCACGCTTTTGTGGTTGAATGAAACCAAGGTTATGCTTATTCATCCTATACATATTTAGTCCTTTCAAATCATAAAATAAGCATAGGATAAAGAAGCACAACCTTGATTTCATTCCACCACAAAAAGCATGGTCCAAATGCTATAGGACAACCAAAATGTAAACCTCTTTCCTTAGAGAAAATAAGAAAGTACAATCAAAAGAGGGAGGGAGAGTGGTATTGAATACCAATTGGATTTGCAGTAACATGAAAAAAGCTCACAAAAAGATAATAATATACTATCTACACGTTCATTTCTATGATGAGTACAAACCTGCACAACCAATTCCAAAATAAAACCAGAGCTGGAGTGTAGCATAGTTCCTTCCAAGTACAGGTAAGGTGGTTTTTCCAGATAGAGATGGTTTTACAGGATAAATGCATCTTTTTTATGATGGTTACAACCCAACATCAACAATAAAATTACAAGAATATAAACTAAATTTAGTCAAATTACCTGGCTTCAAATACAGCCAAACCACTCACAGATTCCTTCTTCTGGCAATGTTGTTGAAGACAAAATAGTGAAGTTGTCAACTGATGATGTCAAGTATGACTTGAAGATTTGGATACCCCAAATATAGGAAGAGATATACAATGTTCATTTGTATTTATCTCTTCCTATCTTTGGGGCATTTGATGCTTCAAGTGAATTTAGGGTGCAATTTTTAGTCTTTTGACGGTCGATCTTGTATAGAATCAACTAATGCAAACAATCCACTAGGGCATTGTTAATGCATGACCAAATCTCTTTACAAAACTCTATAACTTTGGAATTCATAAAATAAGAGTTTAGAGGAAATGTTCCACTAATTTATAGACTATTCCTACAATTGGAATGAAAGTTATGTATTTCTAGAGAAGGTATATGTACAAGTGACAAACATGCAGATTTGACCAAGCAATGTTGGGAGCTTGACCCAACAATAAATGGACTTGTGATGATTTTATCACAATAGTACATCTATTTTTGGGTAACCTCCTAGTAGTACTTAGGAAAATTTGCATATTCATCACATGTGCATATACCTTCTCTAATCAACTTTTATATACAGGTGAAGGTTGTATATTGTGTGTGTGTGTGTGTGTGTGTAGTGAACTAAATGCTAAGGAGCAAAAAGTATGATGTCAAAAAGTATAAAATTGCATGCCTTGAAATTTTATAAAATATTTCCTTAGCAGCTACCATATGAAGATCAAAAGGATCCAAGCTTCTGAATCTAGCTTGAGCTTCACAACAGAAGAGCAGTGCAAAGTGGCAACTTACCCATTTTACCACAGTTAGGGCCTTCTTTTACCATGCTTTATGAGCTTTATGTTTTACCATTCTTTATGAGCTTTATTTTTTTACCATACTTTATGAGCTTTATGGCTTCCAATAAATTGATTTGGACTCTTAAAGACCCTACAAATCCCTCTACTACCACACATAAAATGGATCAACCTTTTTTTGTCTTCTATAAGGTGATTTATTCTAATTTGTTGTCAATTGAAGTCTTCTACATAGGGAAATTTATGGATGTATAATCATTCCTCAACATCCAAAATGACCAAAACCAATTTGCGAAAAAAAATCATTACAAATGAAAATGTTGTCATGACAACATGACAACTTTTAAGAAACTTTTACATCTTTACATGTTTATACAAGATCAAAAAAAGGACATCTTGATAAAATAGTCCACATCTCGAACCTCACAAGATCTTCAAGCTAGCATGTTATCAAAATAGAATGGTAGTGGTGATTCAATGCATCTACAGCCTCAACAACATGGAAACATTGATCTAATAATAGAAAATACATTACAAATGCCAAGTTCACGGTCTCAATGAAATAAACAGTGTATAAAATAATATATGGTGCACAACAACAACAAGCATGTAATGACAACAATAACATTTGTGCATGATTAAGTTACCTTTTTAGAGTAAGGGTCCTACTGGTCTTTTTAATTTTAGAACTGCTTTCAAGGGATTTAAACATTAGGTATGCAGTCTCATGTTTAGACATAATAGGTACTATATGGTCCCTAACTGCATCTACTATAAGTTTTTATAGTTTTCTGATTGTTCTCAATCCATTGAGTTTTCTTCGGATCATTCTCTAGTTCTATCTTATTTTCTTTCACAAATGAGTCTAACTTATTTAATTTCATAATCATCATGACTCTAAATCTTCATGATGT
>MU224906.1:3428139-3440543 GCA_018584345.1 Thuja plicata
TGTATGTATATATATATACATATGTATATATATAAATATATATATATGTATATGTATATGTATATGTATGTGTATATATATATATATATATATATATATATATATCTGACCGAAGCTACCATATTTCAACAAAAACCTATAAGTGATCATCAATTTCTATAATTTATTGCAAATGGTGATATGAATATATATACAATTAAATGTATATGTGTCTATACATATGTCTATGTATATATATGACCGAAGCTACCATATTTCAACAAAAACCTATAAAAATTTGTTAGGAATAATGAAGGTGGTTATCTAATTGTAGAGCATGGATATACGCCTCTTGATTGACTATTAATAGTGTATCTATTTGAGTCAGTTTTTAGTCTTGATTGAATACCCTCTTATAATACATCTATAATATGAAATTTTCACTATTTTATAATGCATAAAAAAATTACATATGGTAATTTGGGTTTAAATAATGAACGATTGGTAGACTTGTTTCAAGAGCAACATTTGTTTTCACTGTCATCGTGTCATGTGTATCTTTTAGTTTAGTATGATAGTGGTTAGGAGAAGGAGATATGATGGGTCTACTATTGAAGGAAAAAAGGTGTGATTTTCAATGATAGAGATGATGTAGTGACACATGCCATTGTTAGCCAGTGTTGTAATATTTATTTGTCCTAAGCCTATTGTTGTCACCTACCTATTAGGAGCCAAAAAGAGATGTAATCTCATGGACTACATTGATTGCAGGGTATGAAATGCATGGCCATGGTAAGGAAGCCCTTTCTATGTTTTTTCAAATGCATCAAACAGGCATAAAGCCAGATTACATAACATTCACTTATGTTTTGTATGCTTGCAGCCATTCAGGGCTGGTGGACAAAGGCCGACAAGTCTTTGATTCTATGATTCAATATTATTGTATGAATCCCAATATTGAACAATATGAGTGCATGGTTGATCTCCTTGGTCTTGGTGGGCATTTATTTGAAGCCAAACAACTTATGGAGAACGAGCATGAAAATGTTGTAAATTATGTACTGTTATCAAATATCTATGTAGCAGCTGGTAGATGGGTGATGTAAACATGTTGAGAACAATAATGAGAGATAAGGGATTGAAAAAGACTCTAGGATATAGCTTCATTGAGTTTGATAAGAAGTTTCACATGTTCCTTGCGGTGGACAGATCACATCCTCAAACAGAGGAAATCTACTCAGCTCTAGAGAACTTGGTTGGGGAGATGAAGGCAGCTGGGTATGTTCCTGACACAAATTTTGTGTTACATGATGTGGAGGAGGAGATGAAGGAGCATATTCTCTACATACATAGTGATAATTTGGATATTTCTTTTGGGCTTATCAACACAAGCTCTAGGACCCCCATTTGCATCACAAAGAAACTTTGTGTGTATGGTGATTGCCATAGGGCCACTAACTTCATATCCAAGATTGTGAGGAGAGAAATTATTGTCAGGGATGCTAACTATTTCCACCTTTTCAAGGATGGAACATGTTCTTGTGGAGGTTATTGGTAGCATTAAATTTCATTCAGAACAAGCAGTCATCATATAGTTGTATTGTTTGAAATTTTGCAATTTCTTTCTGGGAGATAGCATTCATGCTGGGAACAACGAAAATGTGGTGAGCTTATATGTTTCAAATAGACAAGCTTATAAACCATGCTTACTTCATATATATGTACATTTAATAGGATAGAAAGAAAAGAGGAAGCCAACCAAATGGAACCCTATACATAAACATTCTAACAGAATTGTGCAAGAATTTTTATTTGGTCACCAGCAATCTGGATGAATGCACTAAACATTGATGCAATTATTTTGTCTGAAGAGCTTACAGAGTGTCTGTTTTGTAGAATACCAACTACGGATGCATTTAACATCTACAATGCAAGTTTAAACTAGTTAATCCTTGTGGAACAAATTCCTTAAGCTGAAATGCAGTCAGCAAGACCATTGATTGGCTTTCTTCCCATCCAACTATATTAAAACAAAAAGACAGTGTTGCAAAAGAAAAGTGTAAGAAACTAACTATATTAAAAAAAATAGATATCAAAAATAGAAAAAGAGAATGAAGAGAAGATAATTAGGAACCTGTCTCGCATGTGGGGTTAATTAGTGATTAAGGATAGGGTTGTGTACTACTTTTTTTCTGTTGGGTCAGTTTTCCCTTCTTGCATTGTAACTCTTTTTTGTGTTTAATAAATTTTTACCTCTCTTTTATTTTAAGAGAATTACTAATCTAACAATAAATTGAAGTATCTCACTAGCCAGGATGTCATCATGGCATGTTGTTTTTCAAAAGGCAAATTGTAATCTAAAAGATGCATTGTCATCCACAGTTAATGTATATCTAGCGAAACTTGCATATAAATTCCCAACATTGGTGCTTTGAATAGAAAGGAAACTTGTAATAATAATATTAAATAAGAAGAATGAAACAAAAGTCTTGAACAATGTCACCCACACCATCAAGAATGCAGATGAGAAACATTGTAATAACAAGGTATGTCATGAACAATGGCAAGAGCTCATGTAAGACAATGTTGGAATCATGAAACTGGTGTTGAAGCACTCAAGAGTGCTGGAAAATATGGTGTAGAGCTTTATATTCACTTCAAAGACAAAGACAATTCAAAACAAAGAGATTGATAGCTTGAGCATGTAATACCTCTCTCGTTTGTAGTTTTGAGATGTGGATATCTTAGTATATTTTGACCTTGATTCTAGAAATGTTGAGTTGTGTATGTTTTTGTCTTGAGTGCATGTTCTTTTCTCTACTTCAATGCATGTTTTGTGCTTTCATGCCTTATGATTTGTATGGACCACCGCATGTCAATCATCATTGTGTTGTTGCATTGAGATGCATGTGTATATTCTTTGTGTCTAGTTACTTGTGTGAACTTGATACATTATTTGTTGATGATATTTCATGAGCTTAATGTGATGTGGTGTTTCCCTAATTTTTGCTAGATTAAAGTTAATGATGTTAGTATATGGATTAAATATGATTATGGCATTAAAATATATGTTGAGATGAAACAAAAATGTGATTTTATTTTACTATGGTTGAGATACTCATATTGATGTTGAAATGTAATGTTATCATGATTTAGTTATTAAAATGCAATAAAGTTATATTCTATGATACTTTATCATGTTTGGGGAGATCGTATGCACTTCCCGATTCTTAACTCCATTTGGCTCCACAGGTCTGAGTGTATACTGGTGGTTAAATTAGAGAATCATATTTGCCAAATTCCTTTATACCTTGCTCATTGTAATTAATCAAGTATGATTCCCTATGTGTTTATTAGTTTGTACCCTAGCTACCATAGTTGGCAACGTCCTAAAGACCCTAATTTGTGGTCGACCAATAAAGAGTTAATAATTTGTTGTTAATTTTTAATGTGGAATTGTATTTAATATTTCATTTAGGAAATTTAATATTATAAAAACAAAATTTGTCTTATTTGTATTCATTAAAATTACATTTGCATAATTAGGGCACATAAATGAAATTGGGGAAATAAAAATGTTTTTTAATTAATTTTTAAAAAATGAATTATTAATGGGGTTTTATAAAGGCAAAATGATTATTTTCCAACACTTATTCATTTTTTAGTTTTTGGAGCTCTTAAAACCCTCCCTATGCTTATTTTTTCAAATGGAGACTGTGATGTGAACTCTGAGGGAATTAGTCTTGCATTGGCTTAGGATAAACAAATTGTTAACACTACTTTGAGGATTCATGTTTGTATTTTGTGTGTTGACAGAAATATAAGTTATAATTTTTTGAGCAATTTTGAGGTATGAGCTTCAATTGTTCCTCATTTCTCTTCCTTTTGGATTTTAAGTGTTTTCAAATCATCTGAATCAGGGTTTGATATACTCCCTTAGTTAACAAAAATTAATTTCAATAGGTAAATTAGTAGATTTGAGTAAATTATGATGGAATTACATTTTGTAATGTTGTCATGCCAAAATTTAGATTGAATGGGCAAATTGTAAAAATGGTATCAAAAATATATCTTTACATTTTTTAGATTTGAAATTTGAATTTTTTGTGTGCTTCAAGCTATTTTAAAGGTGGAAAAACTATTCCTTAATTTTTGGGAATGTTTGGAAAAGAGATAAAAGTGGAATTTTGGGTATTTAATGATAAATCTTGATGTAGAATGATGGAAGATATATATGGAATTTTGAAATTGGATCATTTTAGATCTTTTATCATGTCAATATTGGGAATTGAGTAGATGTGCATTTTATGGGAATGGTGGTTAAAATGTGATATTTCATTGTTGGTTTTGATTGTTCCTTGTTTGTAGATAAGATGACCAGCCTTATGATTAGGTACCACATAGTGAATATCAACAGCAAAACAAATAAAGAGAGATCAAACACTTCACACAATGCCTTGAAGGTAATAGCAATGATGCCCTAGCTATCAAGCTTGTGGATCATCAAGCATTCCAAATGTAAAGATGTAAACAATGCCAGTATTAAAAAGTGAGCTCATAAATAATTCGTGATGCCCTAGCTTGCAGCCCACGAGCCATCAAGACATTTCCTCACAAGATGATCATAAACAGGGAGTACCACATAGTGAATATCAACAAAAAAACAAATAAAGAGAGATCAAACACTTCACACAATGCCTTGAAGGTAATAGCAATGATTCCCTAGCTCTCAAAGCTCGTGGGTCATTAAGAATTCCAAATGCAAAGATGTAAACAATGCCAGTATTAAACAATGAAATCATAAACAATGCATGATTCCCTAGCTTTTAGTCCGTGAGCCATTAAGACATTTCATCATGAAATGATCATAAACGGGGAGTACCACATAGTGAATATCAACAGCAAAACAAATAAAGAGAGATCAAACACTTCACACAATGCCTTGAAGGTAATAGAAATGATGCCCTAGCTCTCAAATCTTATGGGTCATCAAGCATTCCAAATTCAAAGATGTAAACAATGTCAGTATTAAACAGTGAGCTCATAAACAATGCATGATGCCCTAGCTTGCAACCCACAAGCCATCAAGAAATTTCCTCATGAAATGATCATAAACAGGGAGTACCACATAGTGAATATCAACAGCAAAACAAATAAAAAGAGATCAAATACTTCACACAATGCCTTGAAGGTAATAGAAATTATGCCCTAGCTCTCAAATCTCGTGGGTCATTAAGCATTCCAAATGCAAAGATGTAAACAATGCCAATATTAACATTCATATTGTGCCATTAAATCAACAAATGCCATCAAAATAAAATTGAGTTAATGAGAAGACAAAGCTTCAATGCCTACCTCAAGTCATGGCTACCATATGCCAAGCTTCCAAATAGAGCTCAAGCTTCACAATAGAAGATCCCTCTTCGCACATGCAGCTCAATCTACCATGGTTAGGGCTCTTGTTGTGCACATATCTCGATCATGAAAATTAGAAATGAGCCTTTCTTTTTCTTTTTCTTTTTTTTATAATCACGCAGGTGTCAAAATTATGATGGTACCTTTGCTATTATGACAGCATCAGGGGCACTTGGAAAAAAAATACAAAAATCATACACAAATGGTAGTGCCGTCGCAAATTGGCGTCAAAATTTGACCCCAAATGTTGTAGTGTTATTTAATTGGCTAAATCAATTAATGTAAATTAGTGATAAGCTCACAAGGAGATTAAATTTAATTTAAATTAATTATACCAATTAATTGAAGAATTGTCTTGACATAATTAGGGGTATGATCACACTTAGGGAAAATAGGGTATATGGTTAGAGTAGAACAAATTAGGGTGGTTAAATTTTCCCCTCTTTGAATTGATGTGTGAGCAACGCATTGATTCAAAGAATGTTTGATGTTGGCTTCAGAAAAGTTTGAGAATTTTGTAATTGATTGAATGAAATGTCTGATAAGATCAGTCTCACACTTGATTGAACTAAGACTGATAGTATTGACTTTGAACTTGATCAGACAAAGTTCAATAAAGAAAATATCTTAAAGATACCAATTTTGAACTTGATCGAATGAGGATTGATAATACTAACTCCAAACTTGATCGAACGAAGGTCAATACAAAGCTGCTAGGAACTCTAAGGTATCAATTTTGAACTTGATCGAAAGAGAATTGATAATACTGACTCTGAACTTGATCAAATGAAGGTTAGTACAAAGCTACCAGGAGCTTAATAAATATCTAAGAATATGTAGACATAGATATCCATCTTGTCAGAACCAAATCCTTCTATCCAATAGTCCCGACTTGATCGAAGGAAACTGCCATGGCCCTAGTCTTTTGATGATGAAGCCATTTTAATGATTTTTTAGCAAGAATTTGATTGATTTAAGTGTGATCATGCCCCCTCAGGAATGAAATTGAAGGAAAAAGAATAAAATTCTTCTGTAGAATGATATATCACTTGAAATGATCAATTGGATCGAGAAAGAATCAATTTAGAAGAATTGAAGAAGCGAAGGTGTGTTAAGAGAAAACATTATTTTACCAAGTTAACTATGTGAAAATGTAAGTTTTGAGTCTGATAAAATGATGTAGGACCAATATTTTGATTAATAATGTGCAATTTGATGATTGAGAACCCAGAAAACTGATTGTGTAAAACCTGCAAATCATTTTCTGAACATGTATAACAATTTTGCATTTCTGTGAAACTATCATAAAATGTGTAGCATGTTGTTGAAAACATTTTTTGCGTGTTCGATTTCATTCTTGATTGATCAAAAAGGAACAAAATTGAATTTTTATTGTCCAAGAAGAGTTCTAGAGCTCCTAAATAGATTAAAAAGGTCAATATATATCTCAAATTTCACTTTTTACTCATTCATTTTCACTTTTATCCCTAGTAAATTCAGAGCTCTACAGAGAAGATGGTGGTCCCTATGGAGAAGCATCAATTCAAGCTCACCCATTGACATCAGTGTTTGGTAGATTATGCACCACCAGTGAGTACATCAATACCTACCTTTTCATGTTTTTAGTTTTCATTTTTGTCTATTTTTGTAGTAGTTATGAAGCATTTAATTCTGCATTGCACCCTGTATCCTAGGCCGCATCCGGTTAATCCCATGTCACATCCAATTTTTCCCCAAAATCCTAGATCACATCTTATTAATTTAGGCTCGCATCTCATTGTCCAATCTTGTATCACATAGAGTAAAATTAAGATGGTCTTTGAATTTGGAAGTCTCCTGTGAAAACAAGCATGCACCCTGCGTCCCGCATCGCATCCTTTCAAAATAGGATCATTTCCCAGATTCCCCATCACATCTGGGAAATTGCATATTGCATCAAGTTTTTAGGATCATACCCGATAAAAATATAGTCATTTTCTTTTGAGGAGTTAGATTTTTTCCAATTTTGACTATTTTTCTCTTTCTAAAGGCCAAAAAGATAGAACTGATAGCTTTTCTGCGTAGTTTCCTTAGCTAGAATACTGATTGGAACATGTATTTTATTTCTGTTGGAAGATTGATTTTGAGGTAGTTTCTTTTTTATGACCTTATCCAGGATGAGTCCTTGCTTTATCTAGGGGCTTGACGCTCGATGAGTTATAGATTATATCACGTTAGGGTTTGACTTCTTTGATAGATTTACCAGATATTAGGGTAAATCGGGGGTTGTTGACTACGCTTGCTGAGAGATGGAATTCGGAGCACAACACCTTTCATCTCCCAACTAGTGAGATGATAGTCACATCTGAGGATGTGTGGCACATTTTACATATTCTAGTGATGGGTTAGGTATAGTTTGAGTCTCATTCTGTGATAGCCATTGCATCAGCCTGGAGGTATTTCAGAGATTAGACCATAGTTCACCAATATGTTGTTTGAAATTTGAATTCCTAAGGATGCATGACTCATTTTTTGTTTTCATCATGGAAACAAAGTCATACTAAGTTTTTGTCAAAGATAACTCAGAAGATAAAATGACTAAGTATGGAAACAGGGCAGACAGAGATATTCAGCGATTAGCACATCAGCGTACGTGTGAGAGATCAAATCAGAGTATGTGCATTCAGATATATATTCTATGACATGTATACATACTACATCCAGACATGCATAGTACAGAATGATAGTACAGAGAAGTTACAGATGGATCAGTAGACCAGCAGTCGAGAAGATAGAGCATGAAAGTCGACTAGTGTTTTGATCAGCGTGAATTATTTTATTATGTAATAGCTAAGCACCTTTGATTATATGTTTGTAATGATGTAATTAGTATTTTTGTAAACATGCTTGAGCCAACTTTTTTAGAAGCATTGTGTATTATGTTTTAGGGCTGACTATAGTCTTGTTTTGAGTCGCGTCTATTCGGATATGAACATATAAGTATGTAATGTAAATTTATGTTACAAGTGTCGATTATGATGTATGAGAAAGATATAGAAGAGCAGTATGATGAAGTCAGTATGAGATAAATCTCTTTAAGAGAGTAAGAGCATCAACACATACACGGAACTGATCAGACAGTAGTGTCATCATAGCAGTTCACTTTTGATATAGTGTATATCAACTTTCAGAAGGTTGTAGCCTTCATCCTATTGGATAGTGAGCCTAGGAAATGAGCCATATACCTTTAACAGGGTTTTGTAAAAGACTCCTAACAGGGTCAGCCCTTTAACCAGGTCATTGTACTCATATCGTAAAGACTGCTTCTAATAGGGCAAAGGAACTTTAACAGGTTCATTATACTAGTACAATATTTGTGGGTACTAATTCCCACCGGGGTTTTCCTCTGATCAAGGTTTCCCCATAATCATATCATGTGTTATGAGTTCTTATGTTAAGATTCATTGAATGTATGTTTGATTTATGTTTAAGTTTCTGAAAAGTAATAAATTGACAAACACTGATTCACCCCCCCCTCTCAGTGTTTCTGACAATTGGTATCAAAGCTCTGGTCCTCTAAAATAAATTTTAACCACTTGAGGAGATCATGGACTCAGCAGAAGAAAAACATTTGAAAAAGAATCTTGAAGCAGCTCTTGAAGATCTTGATAGATCTTAAAAAGAAAATCAAGAACTTAGACTGAAAGTTGATGGCTCACAAATGCTTATCAAGAAATTAAGAAAAGATTTGAAAGATTTTTCTACAAGTGATTTAGGGAAAATGGTCAAAAAGATCAATGAAGAGAATATGTCTCTGAAAGATAAAATTGAAAATCTGGATGAACAGCTAACAGACAGTCAAATTGCTATTGAAGAAAAGATCAAAGAAAGAAAACAATTAGATGATGAACTCTTGAAAGCAAACATGAAATTCCTAGAATTGGAAAACATAAAGAAGTTGGAATTTTAATTAATAGAAGCAAAGGATAAGATTGATAAACTCCACACAATTTTTGATTCACTTCAATGTCATCTCAATGCACAAAAGCTAAGAGGCGACACTACTAGTCTTGGATACAGTGTAACACAAGTTGAATCAAATTCATTAGAAGAAAGAAAGAAAGCACATGAAGAACCTTCAAAAGCAAAGAAAGTTGAAAGTATTGTAGATCCACCTAAAGGATAAATCAAGCAAGTTAACAGAACTTGTTATGCATGTAACAAACATGGTCATTTGGCAAGAGATTACAAAGAGGTAAGACCTTTCAATGGTTATTGTTTCTCCTTTAATAAATTTGGTCACAGGGCTATACATTGCAGAACAAATCAAAGAAATCAGTCACAGCAGAATCAGAGAAGAATGAATCAAAACAATCAGAGAAATCAACCTCAAAGAAATTTTCAGAACATTACATGTCAGATATGTAACTAAAATGGACACACAGCAAAGCAGTGCAGCATGATGAACAAGAACATCAAACCTCCTATCATTTGTCACACATATGGAAAGGTAGGACACATCTCAAGGTTTTGTAGATCCAGAACTCAAAAGCAAGAGGATCCTAAGAAATCCCTATTTGAAGAAGAAGGAGAAGTCAAGTTTCTTCAATTAAAAGAAGATTCAAGCAAAATTTGGGTTGAAGTAAAGAAGGACAATGATGTTGACAAAGTAGTCGATGCATCCACAGTGGATGCATCCTCTATTTTTGGTTGACTAGACCTTCTTGGTCTTAGGGGGAGCTATTCTAGCTCAAAACCCCTGCATAGCTGGTATACTCACCTCTGAGTATGTGGCTATGAAATTATGTTTATGATCATAGTTGGATGAAGTATGCATACACGTATTATCTATAATGCATTCTGAACAAAGTTTGAGATTCACTGTTAAAACTATGTACGATTGCAAACATTAAATACAGTAACTTTTATAAAAAGATGTAAGTCTTCGATCGTCTTCACATTTTCATTTGAGATTATAGAATTTGGAGAGCACAGGAGCACTGAGCATCAAAGCATGGAAGCATAATAGATTTGGTGGTTAAGAAGAATGGTTAAGAAGTTTGGAACGGAACCCTAGCAGTCATGTCATTTTAGAATTTCATGAAACCCTATTTAGGCAATCATCAAGTAAGTATGGCGACTCCAGTTGTATTTGATATTATAGAGAGGAAGAGATTTGTATTTAAGAAGAATCCATTCAAATCCATACTAGATGACATGGAAGGAGCTTTCTCCAAAACCCCGTTAGGTGTTGTTCACCTAGAAGACATCAGCGCATACATTTATTGTAAGAAGGAAACAATTGGAGATAATAGCATAGCCACTCTCATGGCTTCGATGATGAAACTAGACTATTCACTCAAGGATGAATATGCACACCTATTAGACAACCCTATCTTTGAATATTCAAATGTGCATGAATTCTATGAACCAGAATGGGTTAAAATATTGTTGATCAGGATTCATGATGATCTTTTATGGATTGGTGAAGTCCCCATTCATATTACTGCAAACCTGATCCACAACATGACTGGACTTCCTAATATTTGACCAGTTCTTCCTATTGGGAAGGATGTCAAGAAACAGGTTGAGAAAGCGTTCCTATCTAGAGGTGACATACATGGCATGATAGTTAATCCTATCAAGGAAGAAGACATAAAGCTTATAACAATAATCCTTGGTTACAAGTTTCAGCATGCAAGTAGATTAAACAGTGTGTCAGCAGCCACAGTTCTAGCAGCTATCAAAATGGTGAAGGATAACACTCATTTCAATCTATGTGAGATATTGCATGGTCAATTGATGGACAACATTCAAGCTATCAAGCATGACAAGAAAAAAACATTCAGGTTTGGGTCTCTGATCATCTATCTCTACTTCCATATTGTTGGTAAGGTTACAAATTTGTACCTAGATAGAAGCAAACCTACAATGTCTCAAATTTCACTAAAAGCCACATTAGAGAGTAGTGCAAAGGATGCTATGGATATGGAAATCAAATCTTTTAGGATCAAGATGCAGAAGAGGTTCAGAATACCTGAGAAGATTGTTGAAAAGTATAAGGAAACCATATACTTCATGGTAGAGACTGACTGCACTTGTATGGAGGCATTTGAGCCCAAAACTAAATGGATTCATCCACTTGGGTATGAAGTGGAGGAACATGTATTGGAAGGATATATACAGGTCCTTTTGTCTATGCCCAAAGATCCCAATGAGCCTAGATGGGGCACTTACAGAGAGAAGACTAATGCAATTGATTCTGTATTATATAGTGTTGATAACAAAAGAAAAGCATCTAAGATTACATCTAGCATTCTAAAAGTTCATGGAGTCACTCAAGAAGATCTTGAAAAATGTGTGGCCTACCCAAGCATGACATAGATTAGAACTATCTTTCACTTGTATATTCTCTTGTTGATACGGATTTTGTTATAGTTGAACTATTGGGACACCTGAATTCTTTATGGATCTATTGAATCCTTTTCTTGTATACAGTGCCTGATTATGTGATCGGGGAATTTATGTGATACTCTATGTTTGAGATGCAGATTTACATTTAGGACTTAGATTTGATGATTCAGTATATTGGATTAGTATGTGGATGTTAGATAATATTAGTTTACAAATTTGTTAAGAGTTATGTTTATGCATATGGATTAGATGCAGATATTGCTTAAGGTTCAATAAATCTTTGATGCAAGTGTGAGTGAATGTGTGTTCAAATTACATTATGTATTCTATTATTTTTATGTGTTGATTTATTGGACCTACTGATGTGTGCAATGAGTGTGCAAGAAAAAAATTGACCATGGTATGAATCAGGGATTCAGAAATGGACCTATGTGAAAAACGTGATGCTAAGGCCCTATCTATAAAAAGAGACATGGACCTCATTGTATTGTATTTTTATTCATAAAAGTGTGGTGTACGATTGTAATTTATTTAATTAAGTAAATGTGTAATAAGTCATGCTCATGTGAAATTGTTGTGTCACTTGACACATGTGCACTCTATGTGTTGGCATGGCT
>MU224906.1:3525645-3571794 GCA_018584345.1 Thuja plicata
CATAGTTTGAACTTTGACAATACTCTTGTACTCCAGTCATTAAAATACATTGATTTCAAAGTGCTTTCAAATAGTTCACCGGCTCCAAAAATGCTTTCACTTTTCTTGTATAAACTATCTCACAATCAATCCACAAAGTAACACACTAGCGGGCTTTTTAAAAACAACTTTCACTGTTTCGCAAATCGGCTTCATTATTGGCAAGTAGCTTCCTGAATGAGCTTCAAAAACTGACTGAATGACTTCACATAAATGCGCCATCAAAAAATTAGGTTCAATCCCAACACGTGAGAACACGTGCCAAAGGAAATTGCACTAGAAGATTTGAGCCAAAAAAATATTATTGATCAAATATATCCTTCTGAAACATTGATTTTGTATGCACTGTCAATCTGCACAAATCACCTTAGAAACAAGCTTTGAAAACTTACCAAATGAAACCCCCAAGATCTGGAATCTTGGATAATGATTCACTCTCACATAATGAAAATGAATCCATCACTAGCTTTCTCAGAAGATCAAAAGGCAAATTATCATTAAAGACCAAAGTCAACTTGCTAAAAACATTCTGGATCTGAAGCAGTGAAACAAGCAGAAATTTGATTTGGAAACGGCGTAGGAAAGTGACCAGATGGACTTGTCATGACCTAAAGATAGAGAATCAAGAAGTATTTGACCTCTATAATAAATTACAAAAGGAATTTTTTCAATTAGATCGCAAGGTCAAAACTTACAATTGGTCAAACAGAGCTACTCAGAATTATGGGCAGAACAAAGAAACAAGATATCTCTGGAAGACCAACTTTGAGGGATCAGAAAACCTATCAAACGGACTCAAAATGGATTGAGCTTTGAAATATAGTCTCTCTGATATACATGCTCAAAATTCCCCAAAAAAGTGGGCCATGAAACTTAATAGGACACAAGATATTCAAAGGCAAACTAGGCCTGTTACTGTAAATTGACACTTAGGCAGAAATGCAGATTTGGACAAGTGCTCAAAACAAGACATCACGGAACAACTCAAAACTTGAAATTAATGACCTGGGATGTCTTCAAATGTCAAAAAAAAGGTATTTATTACTTGACATGCATGGTAGACCTCAGAATCTCATCAGGGAAAATAGGCACAAAAACAATCATAGAGCTTCAGATTACAAAATTTTAACATGGTACTTCAAAACCCTCACTGCGTTTTTCAGTCCCAATAGTGGCTCTGACTATGGATGTGTGCCCCATACGGGCATGTAGAGGACTTGAAAATCTCTTGGTATAGAAGACCACCCCAAAACAAATCAGACTTTCTCTTCACTTTCTCTTTCTTCTCTTTTGAATCTCTTCTCCTTTCGAACTCAAAAACTAGGAACCTCTTTATTGAAAGGAAACACACCACACGACTGAAAGGGAAAGAAAGCAACTATAAAAAAAAGAAGCTTATTTACAAAGGCCCAAATCCCCAAAATAGGATTCATCTCTTACCTCTATTAAACATATGATTTTCACCTCCAAAAATCTAAGGTAAATTGAGGCTATCATATCCATTCACTTGATCAAAAATGCTGCCCTGAATCTTCAACATATCAAACAAAAGGTAATCAGCAAACTTATCATTACTCGGAAAACCAAAGTCATTAAATTATTATGCATGTTGATCATAGTGTGACATCAAAACATCACACCCTTCCCTATTGTTGACTTGTTGGAAGAAGAAATATTCCAGCTCACTCTCATGGAAGAAAACATCCACATTCTGAACATTAGTTTGCACCAAAGAATACACTTCTTTTACATCAGCACCTTTCAAACTAAAAAAGAATGTCTCAAAACAAAAATCTGATTGCACAAAATTAGAGACAACTTGCTGATCCAAACTCCTATCAGCATCTTGTGAACAAGTATGATCAATCAATGACTCTACTATCATTTGCAAATATGAGAAAACACTTTCAGACTTATTACTATCTTCAAGATCATGATGTGAGCAAGAAATCCTGACACTATGTTTATTAAAAACTAAACCCACACCAAAACATTCATCATCGTACTCATCATAAATAGCAACATTAAACTTATTATAGTGATATGTGCTTTCAATTTGCAAAGTATCCAACCCAAGTATAGGAAAAGGGTCCATATTATATGTATCATATTTCACGGCCTTGTCAGCATCATCACTATCAAAATATATCTTCATTGGACATGGAACTTTAAAGTCATTTGTAGGTGCATACCTCTGATAATCAACTTCTAGAAGTTCTAAAATTTTCTCACTACTTAGCGGGCATTGAAATTCTTGTCCATTTTCTTTGATCTCTTGCTCAATGCTGAATACATCTTCCTTGCTGAGAACAAAAGACAAGACTTCTTGGTTTATATCACTTTGTGCAAAAGAGTCACTATCACTTTCATCTGCATCATACTCAAGCTATTGTTGTTCACATGAATCATTTTCAGGCTAAAATAAGAAATCATCATTTACATGCTGAAAATAAGGAAACTCTACAAACTCAACGGAGTCACTTCTAGTTACGGATTCTTCCTCATTGTCTTGTTGTTCATAGGCTTCACTATCCGCATTTTAATCAACACTTTCAGCATAAGTAGACTCTGAATCAGCACAACTAAATTCAGATTCAGCATTTTCAATTTCATCTATCCATCTTCTAACACATTCAGATACTTCTTTAAGAGATACTGACCAACCGACTGATTCAGGCACACAAAGTTCTAAAAATAATTGCACCCACTCTAATTCTAGAAAGTCAATATCCGCTATAAGCTTATCAACTGGACTAGAAAACCTTTGATAAAATGAATATGCTGACTCTTTTTTCCTTTCTCCTACCCTTTCTTTTAAAATTAGTAGGTCTTTCTCTTGGATTTTTTGATCTATCAATGCAATATCCTTTTTTCTACTAGCAATTTCAAAATCTTGCTCACAAATTTCAGATCTAGCAAACATATATTGCTCCCTGAATGCTAGAACTTCCATTTTAACCATTCACTTAATAATACATTCTATTCTTGTGACAAAGATTTCTATCTGATTTCATGCAATCACTTATTTGAAAAAAACATAGCATACTTCTGATTTATAAATCTGAACTTTCAATTCGGAAGTATGGCAAGACTTCAATCTATTTTCCCTTCTTTCTAGTGACTTATTCACCTTGTAAGGGACTCTTCTTTCTCATAAAATAGAGGATTACCTAGATGAAATTTGCAGCAGCTATTTCTTTTCTTGTTGACAAGGAACAAGGCACATCTAGAGCTATTTTTGTACCTCCATCGGATTCTTTTCTCACAGAGTCGCCACCTCCTTACAAAGGAAATTTCTCAAACAGCAAGAGCTATTTGCAAGGGTCTTTCAATTCTGGGTTTGCTTCCAACCAGCAAAGTCACAAAATCTTTTTCTTCCTTTCACTGCAGATAAAAACACACTGTCTAGGATACCTCTCTCAAAGATCTGAAACAAATTTTAGATTCTTCTTCTTGACACTCTTTCTCGTCATCAAATTCTAGTATTGATTCAGCCAAGCAAGGAAACATACATCTTAAACTTGCTGATCTTAGACATCAAATAACAACTGATAATCACAAATTACACTGGCACACAACAACCAGGACTCTCCAATTTTAAACATGGAGTTGCCGCCCACAACAAGCATGGGATTAAGATTTAATAAACTGATCAAGGAATGGATGATAAACAGTTATTCATTCTAGACTTTACAACAATCCATTTCTCCCCAGTAGAGTCACCATTTTGTTAGCAATTTTTCTTGTATCCTTCAGTTCTAAAAGAGAATATGCAAAGTAAACTTGGGGATCTTAGTCCAACTCACATGAATCTTCTTCTTCATACAAACTAAGGGGCAAGAAAAGGCTAATTGATGAGGATTTGATCCTCCTTCTGCTTCGAGCTCCACACACTCGGGCAGATACACCTAAAACAAGTTAAAATTTGAATACATAAACACTCTCTCACTAAATTCCTTTATGCATATATGAAAAAAAGTGGATAGTTCTCAGACTTACAAGATGTGAGAGTTCAACTCAACCCATCTTACGCAGGATCCCACCTACATGATCTTCTAAGAACTAGGAAAATGGCCAATGTGACAAGGATGAAATCCTTCTTCTCTTTGAGTTCTAGACTCAGGCAGGCTAACCCATAGATTTCTTCTTTAAAGAAACTAACATGTACCCTTACATTCACAGAATGCAAGACATAGACATTTCAAGCTCTCATACAAAAATTTAAAAGTGATTTGAATAATTGATTGATGAAGAAAACTGCCAGTCAAGCAAAGACGAGTGCCTTATCTATTGGGAAAAAGAGTCATACAAATGTGCATTCCCAGAAAACCCCAATTCCAAACTTAAAAACTCAAATGAAATGCCTTGCAAGCCATTCTTCTCATTTCAATACCTGGACATCATCTTTGTATGCATACCTAGAACTCTCAGAATTTGAAATCAAGACTTACTCTCTCCTTGAAAGAAACTTAAATTCAAACCCACAGCTATAGTATAACTAGTATATTAACATGCCTTACAAGTTAATATGCAAGAATTAAGACAATACATACAAAGACATCAGACAGATATTTGAACAGGGATTCCATCATTTTTCATTGAAATTCATCTGGAACTATACATTGCAAGACCAAGAACACAAAGAAATAAGACTCAAGAGCCTGACTACTACCCAGTAGCATAAAATTTCAACATCCTTGTTACAATGGAGAAAAAAACCAGATATAGGAGAATGGGAAAAACAAATTCAGTCACCGACACCTGTCTGTTCCCAAAAATATTTGTAACTGCTTCAAACTAAAACTGTGCAAATCTGATATGATTTGCCCTCAAATGGTCTGCAAAATCATAATCTCCATTTTGAGACATTTCTGGTGATATATGATACTCTATACTTTGGCCAAAAATTGCCCTCTGAAACATTAATCAAACTTTGCCTTCCCGTGCAGATTTCCTTCAACAGTTTGAAATACTTTCAATTTGAATTCAAATACTTTTCAATAGTTGGACTATTAAAATGGGATGAAATTTACCTTTAATATTTCCTTTTTGCCCAGATTTCATCTCATCCTACCAAGTGTCAATCAGACTTAATGAATTATAGGTTAGATGTTGAGCATCTTCCTTTTAAGCCATTAAGTCAACCATTAGATATATTTCAACTTGCACACCTTTTAACCCTTTGCTTTTTTGAGATTAATTCATTTTAAAATGCAATTTAATCCTTATTTCCATAGAATGCACCATATTTTGACACTTGTCACATGTTGATTTGCTGCTCTAAACTAGCCTTGGAACTCCTCCTTTAACACTGGTTCCTTTTGGAGACTTGGAGACTACTTAGTCTTTGACTCTCTAAGAGATTTCCTTGACCATGGTTAGATCTCTTGACTTGGAGACAAGCCTTAGTCTCTAAGTCTTTGAATAGGCTTAACTTAACCACCTCTTAACCACACTCTAACCATGGTTATCATTTGCTTTAGTCTCTAAGTCTCTGAATGATTTTCTTAACTATGATTCGATCTGGAGACTTGGAGACTACTTGATCTGGAGACTTGGAGACTGCTTCATCTGGAGACTTGGAAACTATTCGATTTGGAGACTTGGAGACTACTTTAGTCTCTAAGTCTCTAGATGATTTTCTTAACCATGATTTGATCTGGAGACTTGGAGACTACTTTAGTCTCTAAGTCTCTAAATGATTTTCTTAACCATGATTCGATCTAGAGACTTGGAGACTACTTTTATGCATTTTTTCTCCAAAATAATGGGGCCCACCGCACACTTAATTATCCAGCCAAGAGGCCCACCAAGTGGCCTCTTGGTTTTTTCTTCAAACCATAAAGTGAGTGCTTTGGTATATAAAAACTAAAAATACCCAAAATCCCATGCATGTGGGATAACTCTTTGTGCATTTTTTAAACTTTTGAAATCTTCCAGCAGATGCTGCTCATCCATGGCATCATTTTCTTGCCTTTTAAAACCACCAATCCCTTCCATAGGGCTGGGCGCCCCTTCTTGTGGATTCACATTTTGCAATTTTTAACTAAAAACTTTTTTAAAAAGCTTTCCTCCATGTACTGCACTGGAAGTCTCTCTTCTCATTGCATTTGGTTTGTTGCTTTGAATGATGCTGGCCTTCTTCAATCTGTTATGGCGCCGAATCCTCTTCCATACTTTTATTTGCACACTAAGCAGACCTCTCATTATTTAAAGAACTTTAATCAAAACATAAATGACTGTGCAGGCATTTTTGCTGTTGCTGGGTCGTTTTTTGGCCTACTGCCACTTCAAAAATGGTCCAAACCATGTCAAAAATACTCCCAGGGCATGAGAAATGCATTGGGAAAGAACATAGATGAAGAAATGACCATTTTCAACCCATAGACCTTTTTAAAATCTGCCTTCAGCCTCAAAAACGTGATTGATATTCACTTTTTGTTCCAGAATGCACTGTTAATTAAAAAATCTTAAAAGCCCTCTTCAGTTTATTTATTTCATAAAGCATACAATGTGTTGTCATTCATTTGTTCTCCATTGCGTAGTTTGAACTTTGACAATACTCTTGTACTCCAGTCATTAAAATACATTGATTTCAAAGTGCTTTCAAATAGTTCACCGGCCAAAAATGCTTTCACTTTTCCTGTATAAACTATCTCACAATCGATCCACAAAGTAACACACTAGCGGGCTTTTTAAAAACAACTTTCACTGTTCCGCAAATTGGCTTCATTATTGGCAAGTAGCTTCGTGAATGAGCTTTGAAAACTGACTGAATGAATTCACATGAATGTGCCATCAAAAAAATAGGCTCAATCCCAACATGTGAGAACACGTGCCAGAGGAAATTGCACTGGAATATTTGAGCCAAAAAATATTACTGATCAAATATATCCTTCTAAAACATTGATTTTGTCTGCACTGTCAATCTGCACAAATCACCTTAGAAACATGCTTTGAAAACTTACCAACTGAAACCCCCAAGATCTGGAATCTTGGATAATGATTCACTCTCACATAATGAAAATGAATCCATCGCTAGCTTTCTCAAAAGATCAAAAGGCAAATTATCATTAAAGACCAAAGTCAGCTTGCTAAAAACATTCTGGATCTGAAACAGTGAAACAAGCATAAATTTGATTTGGAAACGGCTTAGGAAAGTGACCAGATGGACTTGTCGTGACCTGAAGATGGAGAATCAAGAATTATTTGACCTCTATAATACAGTACAAAAGGAATTTTTTCAATTAGGTCACAAGGTCAAAACTTACAATTGGTCAAACAGGGCTACTCAGAATTTGGGGCGGAACAAAGAAACAAGATATCTCTGGAAGACCAACTTTGAGGGATCAGAAAACCTATCAAACAGACTCAAAATGGATTGGGCTTTGACATATAGGCTCTCTGATATATAGTCTCAACATTCCCCAAAGTAGCAGGCCATGAAACTTAACAAGACACAAGATATTCAAAGGAAAACTAGGCCTGTTACTGTAAATTGACACTTAGGCAGAAATGCAGATTTGGACAAGTGCTCAAAACAAGACATCATGGAACAACTCAAAACTTGAAATTAATGACCTAGGATGTCTTCAAATGTCAAAAAAAAGGTAATGATTACTTGACATGTATTTTATACCTCAGAATCTCATCAGGGAAAATAGGCACAAAAACAATCATAGAGCTTCAGATTGTAAAATTTTAACATGGTACTTCAAAACCCTCACTGCGTTTTTCAGTCCCAACAGTTGTCATGAAAAAGTTTCCTAGATTTTAGGAATCGGCCATTAGAGTATCTAAGGTTACTCCAACCCTAATTTGTGAGGGAGATTTCATTTTGTATGGACGGATCAGTAGGAAGGATAAATTTACAGTGTGTTTTTGTGACAGAGCCATCATCCATAACTTTATTGGATTGAATGGACTGAATGAATGATTGAATAGTGTTTGAAATGTAATTTCAAAGCTTTGTATTGTGGTAGTTTAGAATTTTAGTCTTTCTAGTTAAGTTTTGTTAATTAATTTGTGTTTTGCAAGTTCACTGGCCAGTTTGGTCCAGTCATGTAAAAGTTTGGTTTTCTTGGAGTTCCCATGGTTCAAACTCCATGACCACTTGGGATCCATCAGAGCCTTGTATATACTTTGTAAATATGGATTTTTGAGTTTGTGTGTGTGTGTGTAGGGGAAGTCTAAGAACAACCAGGCCCTAGGAGAGTGATGAGCATTCTGGCTAGGGTAACTGGAAGCAACAGTAGAAATGGTTACTGCAGAGTGATTGGTATGAGCCAATAAAGGTTGGGGAAGTGTGGAGGCATGTATTTCAGACCTTCTTGTGGAAGGAGAAGATTAGAGGAGTCCAAATGATCAAAGAAAGAATATCACATTACCAAACTAGTCTACATGTCTCCAAAACCCTTATTTTTAGGGGTTTGGTAGAAATCTACTGTTCGAACACCATTAGGAATTGAGACCTAGTAAATCCTCGAGGGAAGGAAAAACCCACAAAGAATATCCAATTGGTTTTTGGGGTTTTTAAAGGTTTTTGGGAGAAAGAACACATTTTCAGTGTTTTGGAGGGCTAATAGGCCTAAAAAGGCTACAAGGGCCAAATAGTTGATTTTGGGTCTCGATTGGAAAATGCTTGAAGGGATCACCAAATTGGATTCATAGGAGTGTGAATAGGCCTAAGGGGAGTGGGAAAGCCTAACCATAGGTAGTTGACACCATTGGAGTGTTTGAAGGCTTGTGAAGCCATGCTTGCAAAGAAGTGAAGAAAGAGTGAGAAGAGTGAAGTTTGAAGTTGGTGAGAAGTTCCTAGAAGGTTAGGGGATTAGGAAAGAATCCTCTAGATAGGGTAGAGAGTGAGAGACCATAAGAGAGACCATTGAATTTCTTGGAGAGAGCTAGAAGATCTAGGAGAGGAACCTCCTTTTCAAATTGGTATCAGAGTCTTTGAAAGGCTTGGGTGATTAAATTGGTGTATGTCAGATTGGAGTGAGTCCATAGGTGAGTCCAGAATGGTGACCAATGTAGAGTTGGCCAAAGATTTGTCAGAGAAACAAATCAAGAATAGGCTTCTTGAAGAAGCAATGGAGGAAATGAAGATCAAAATGGCAGAGGTTGCAGAGACAGCCAGCAAATTGAGAGAAGACGTGCATGGAGGGTTATTTAAAGGTAAGTCTCCATTAGAAGAGGAAGTAGAACCAGAGCCTGATCCTCTTCTAACTGAGGAACCCTTCCTCAAAACACTCAAGGCATTGAGTGGGAAGGCTCTATAAGGAATACTAGTTTTCTCTAGTAAGATGGATATAGAGTTAGTTATAGAATGGTTTGAAGGGATGGAGAATCACTTCGAGTGTGATGGGATTACAAAAGCCCAAAAGGTGAAAATAGCCAAGTCAAGGCTAAGAGGGCAAGCACTTACATGGTGGAAGTTCTTGCAGGAAGAAAGAGAGAAAGAGGGAAAGAAGCCCATAGCAAATTGGAAGACAATGGTTGAAAAAGTGAAGGAGAACTACCTTCCTGAAGATTATGGCATCCAACTACATAAGAAGAGACAGAATCTGAGGCAAAAAGACCTAGATGTGCCAGCCTATACCAAGGATTTTAAGAAGCTTTGTCTTAGATCAAGAATCAAAGAGATAAAGAGCATCAAAGTGGCAAGATACCTTAATGGATTAAGGTGGAACATTCAAGAAGATCTTAGCCTCTTCACCCTAACTTCCATCCATAGTTGTTTCCAAATGGCTTTGAAGGTGGAAGACAAACTAAACAAAAGACAACATTCTAGCTCCAAAGGTAGAGGAAGGGGCAGAGAAAATAAAGGGGGCCATAGAGGAGGCACAAGTGGTTGAGGCAATGATAGTAGGAGTCAAGGAGACTCTAGATATGCAGATCAAGGACAGGAGTCCAGTAATAGAGGTGGATTCAACAATAGAGGAAGGGGTTCTTATAATACTGGTAGAGGAAGGAAAGGAGGATTTGGAAGGTGATCTCATTTCTCCTCCATGAAATGTTACAACTGTTGACAGTTGGGGCACCCTACATATAGGTGTCTAGATAAGCCAACATCCTCACAAGGAGAAAAGAGGATCAACTATGTCCAAGAGGAGGACAACACCAAGCATTCAGAGGTCAGTTTAGATTCGGAGAAAGGTGAGAGTTTGATGCTTAGGAGAATACTAATTAAAGAACCTACTAAGGATGGACACAAGCAAAGGAGGGCTCTTTTCAGAGTCAAGTGAAAGATAATGGGGAAAGTATGTAAGGTGATCATTGATTCAGGATCTACACACAATGTAATATCAGAGGAGGCAGTAGAGAAGTTGAAACTCACTAAAATTTCACATGAATGCCCTTACAAATTCACATGGTTGAATAAGGGCCAGAACATCATAGTCAATGAACAAGTGTGGGTAGAATTTTCTATTGGGAAGTATCATGATAATATATGTGATGTTTTTCCAATGGATGCTTTCCATGTGTTGCTTGGCAGACCATGGCAATATGACAGAGATGCAGTCCATAATGGGAAGGATAATAAGTATACTTTCAAGAAAGATGGGGTCACCTAAAAGATACAGTCCATCTTAGAGGGGGGAACAATGGAGAAGGCAGAATCCAGTGTCATGTTACTAAGTGGGAAAGAATTTCTAAAGGATCTAAAGGAAGAAGAAGTTGGCTATGCAATCTTGCTAAAGCCAAAGGAGGAGGAGTCTCATGAGAAGGTACCTATACCACAGAAGGTAAGAGAACTACTAGATCAGTTCAAGGATATAAGTTGTGAGGGTACACTAGCCACCCTTCCACCTAAGAGGGAGATAAGTCATCAAATTTACTTCATGCCAGGAACATCTTTTCCAAACAAGGATGCATACAAGATGACACCAGAGCAAAACAAGGAGATAGCCAGACAAGTCCAAGAGCTTTTGGACCAAGGGTTGATAAGGAAGAGCATTAGCCCATGTTTTGTCCCAGTGGTTTTGGCTCCTAAGAAGGGAGGTAAGTGGAGGATGAGTACTGATTCTAGGGAAATAAATAGAATAACTATCAGATATAGATTTCTAATTCCTAGAATAGAGGATTTGATGGATTGTTTGGGGGGTGCTAAGTACTTCTCTAAAATTGATTTGAAGAGTGGGTACTATCAAATTAGGATGAAAGAGGGTGATGAGTGGAAGTCTACATTTAAGACTATAGAGGGTTGTATGAATGGTTAGTGATTCCCTTTGGGCTTACCAATGCACCAAGCACCTTTATGAGTGTGATGAACGAAGTCTTGAAGGACTATATAGGAGTCTTTGTAGTTGTCTATTTAGATGAAATCCTCATTTTTAGTAAAACAAAGGAGGACCATATGAGACACTTGGATTTGGTGTTGAAGAAGTTGTAGGAGGAGAAACTCACCATGAACCTTGAGAAAAGTGAGTTCATGAAAGAAGAGCTAGTCTACCTTGGCTTTGTGGTTTCCAAGGGTCACTTAAAGATGGATAAGGAGAAGGTAGAGGCCATATTGAGTTGGCCTACTCCAAAAATAGGGACAAAGGTTAGAATCTTCCATGGTTTAGCCCAATTCTATAGGAAGATCATTAGAAGATTTAGTGAGATTTGTGCTCCAGTCCTAGAGACTATAAAAGGAGGACTGAAAACTAAATTTGTGTGAACAAAGGCAGCTAATGATGGATTTGAGAGACTGAAGAAAGAAGTGGCTACTCAACCTATTTTTCTACTACCAAGATTTTATAAACCATTCATTGTGGAGTGTGATGCAAGGAGCATTGCAGTGGGAGCTGTCTTAAGTCAGGAAGGAAGGCTTGTGGCCTTTTTCAATGAAAGACTCAATGAGGCTAAGTCTAGGTACTCTTCCTATGACTTGGAGCTATATGCTCTTGTGCAAGCCTTAAAGAAGTGGAGGCATTACCTATTTCCTAAGGATTTTTTTGTCTTCACAAATAACCAAGCTTTGAGTTACATCACCACTCAAGATAAGCTTAGCTTGAGACACATCAAGTGGATGGAGTTCCCACAATCTTACACCTTTACTATTAAACATAAGAAGGGGGTGCAAAACAAATTTGCAGATGCCCTTAGTAGGAGACTACTCACCATCCAAGAGATTCAGATGCAAAGTACTAGAGTTGAAGGTTTCAAGGACCTATATGAGGAAGATTCAGACTTCTCAAAGATTTATCAAGTGTGTAGAGACTTTGAGAATCACTTTCATAGTGAGTTTGCATAGTATACATTGAAAAATGGGTTGCTATTCAAAGGAAAGTAGCTATGTGTTCCAAAAGGCTCAATGAGGGATAACCTCATATAGGAGAAGCATAATGGAAGCCTAAGTGGACACTTTGGACTGAATAAGATATTGGACCTAGTGGAGAGGTTCTATTGGTGGCCAAAGATGTAGAAGGATGTGAGAAGATATGTGGAGCAGTGTGGCATATGTCAGAAGGCTAAAGGTACTTCATCAAATGTAGGACTTTACCAGCCATTACCCATTCCAAGTAGACCTTGGGAGTGCATAAGCATGGACTTTATAGTGGGGTTACCTAGGACTCCAACTGGATTAGATAGTGTGTTTGTTGTGGTGGATAGGTTTAGAAAAATGAGTCACTTCATACCATCTAAAACAACACATGATGCCAGCCATATTGCCTACTTGTTTTTCAAAGAAGTAGTAAGGATTCATGGCCTACCAATGAGTATTATTGCAGACAGGGATGTAAAGTTCATAGGTCACTTTTGGAAGACCCTATGGAAGAGATTAGGCACAAACTTATGTCAAGGATCTTCCTATCATCCTCAAACAGATGGGTAGACTAAAGTGATCAACAGGGTACTTGGGAACTTGTTTAGGTGTCTGACCAAGGAATATGGACAAGATTGGGAGCAAGTTATCCCATAGGTAGAATTTGCCTACAATGATAGTACCAACAGGGTGATAGGGAAGAGCCCATTTGAAATTGTATATGGGGCAATCCAAGGGATGTGATGGAACTCAAAGACCTCAAAGGATATGAGGGATTCAGTGGGCATGCTGATGATTTTGCACAATCAATGAAGGAAGTGCATGAGCAAGTGCAAAAGACTTTGATGGGGGCAAACCAAAGGTTGAAGGAAAAGAAAGATGAGGGAAGAAGAGAATTGTAGTTTGTAGTGGGGGAACTAGTCATGGTGTTCTTAAACAAGGAAAGATTACAAAAAGGGATACCCAGCAAGCTACAAATGAAATGAATTGGACCTTGTAGGATATTGGAAAAGTATGGACATAATGCCTAAAAGGTAGAGTTTCCCAAGGAGATGTCAATTTATCCTATTTTTAATGTGAAATATTTGGTCAAATATAAGGGGCCAGAGATGGATGAGATATATTACAAAGTAGAGGCACATAATGATATGGGAGAGTTTAAGACTCTAGAACAAGACAAGCCACAAGCTGAGAAGATATTGGATTCAAGGGTAGAGAACAAAACTAGACATAAGATCTACGTGGAGCATCTAGTGAAGTGGAAGAAACAAACAGAGTCAGAAGCCACTTGGATAGCTGAGAGTGACTTTGAGAAACATGGAATCAGTGAGGATTTCTTGACACCAACTGTACCCTAACTTGTTTTTCTTATAGGGGGAGTATGGTGTAGGAGCACCCTTAACGTCTACTAAAAGATATTAGCTATTTTGGCTTGTAGGTTGGTTTGGCCAACCATCCAAGAATAAGCTCTAATTATAAAGTCCCTAGTGTGTGTTTGAGGTGTGGGTTAGGTTTGAAGAGATTAGGGTTGTGTTGTTTGATTCTAGTTGATTCTAGGAGTCTAAGGCCTAGAAGTCAACTCAAAAAGTCAAAGAGTTGACCAAAGTCCCAAATTGGGAATTTTTTTAATGTTTTGTTATTTTATAACCATTTGAGGTCAATTGGTAAAGTTTAGAACCAATTAGGACACTCAAGTTGTGAAAATGACAATTTTGAAAAAAGTTGTCAAAGTTGTCATGACAACATTTCCTAGATTTTAGGAATCAGCCATTAGAGTGCCCAAATCCTGACCAAATGGTCCAGATAGATGGGATAGGAGTATATAAGGTTAATCCAACCCTAATTTGTGAGGGAGATTTCATTTTGTACAGACTGGTCAGTAGGAAGGATTAATTTATAGTGTGTTTTTGTGACAGAGCCATCATCCATCACTTTATTAGATTGAATGGACTAAATGAATGATTTAATAGTGTTTGAAATGTAATTTCAAATATTTTTTGGTGGTATTTTATAATTTTAGTCTTTCTGGTTAAGTTTTGTTAATTAATTTGTGTTTTGCAAGTTCACTGGCCAGTTTGGTCCAGTCATGTAAAAGTTTGGTTTTCTTGGAGTTTCCGTGGTTCAAACTCCATGACCACTTGGAATCCATCAGATCCTTGTATATAATTTGTAAATATGGCTTGTGGATTTTGTGTGTGTTCAGGGGAATTCCAAGAACAACCAGGCCCTAGGTGAGTGATGAGCATTCTGGCTAGGGTAACTGGAAGCAACAGTATCAATGGTGAATGCAGAGTGATTGGTATGAGCCAATAAAGGTTGGGGAAGTGAGGAGGAATGTATTTTAAACCTTCTTGTGGAAGGAGAAGATCAGAGGAGTCCAAATGATCAAAGAAAGAAGATCACATTACCAAACTAGTCTACATGTCTCCAAAACCCTTGTTTTTAGGGGTTTGGTAGAAATCTACTGTACGAACACCATTAGAGTTTGAGACCTAGTGAATCCTCAAGGGAAGGAAAACCCCACAAATAATATCCAATTTTTTTTTGGGTTTGTTAGGGTTTTGTGGGATCAAGAACACATTTTCAATGTTTTGGAGGGCTAATAGGCCTAAAAAGGCTACAAGGGCCAAATAGTTTATTTTGGGTCTCGATTGGAAAATGGTTGAAGGGATCACCAAATTGGATCCATAGGAGTGTGAATAGGCCTAAGGGGATTGGTAAAGCCTAACCATAGGTATTTGAAACCATTGGAGTGTTTGAATGCTTGTGAATCCATGCTTGCAAAGAAGTGAAGAAAGACTGAGAAGAGTGAAGTTTGAAGTTGGTGAGAAGTTCCTAGAAGGTTAGGGGATTAGGAAAGAATCCTCTAGATAGGGTAGAGAGTGAGAGACCATTTAAGGTCTTGGATAGAGATATAAGCTCTAGAAGAGGAACCTCATCATCACAAGACAATATTAATAGGAAGGCTAGCAAAGTGGGTCTTGATTCTAAGAAAATTTGATATTGAGTATGTGGATAGAAGGGATCTTAAAGGATAAGTCCTCACAGATCAATTAGTTGATTCACCCTTGCAAGATGACACACCTTTAATAATTTAGATTTCTTATGAAACAATTATGCATTTAACTAAACATCCATGGAAGATGTACTTTGATGGTTCTTTTACACAACAAGGCTCTAGAGTAGGAGTTCTATTCATAACTCCTCAAGGCTACAAAATACCCAAAGCATACAAATTGATGTTTTCATGCACTAATAACATTTCTGAATATGAAGCATTAGTGAATGGTCTTAAGTTGGCTATGGACTAGAATATCAGAGCATTACATGTGTATGGTGACTCCTAGCTTAGTCTTAACCAAGTAAATGGAGAATATCAGACTAAAGATGAGAAGTTGATGCCTTATAAACAACTGGTTGAAGACTTGAAAAAAGTACTTTGTCTTCGTCACGTTGCAGCAAATACCAAGGATAGAAAACAAAGTTGCAAATTCTATGGATACAATGGCATCCATGCTACAACTAGAAGAACATTAATTCCACTATGACTTCTTGGTAGAAGAATTATCCTATCCATCTTTTGATACACCTGAGTACCAAGTAATTTTTTCTTTGAGCGCCCAAGACCAATCTTGATATGCTAAAATCATTGCTTATCTAACTGATCAAACTATACCCAATGGCCTATCAAGAAATGAAAAATGAGCCTTAATCCAAATGACATCATGTTATGTCCTCATTACTAATAACTTATATAGATGAGGTCTCAATGGTACGCTTCTTAGATGTTTAGAACACGATGAGTCAGATCATGCATTAAAAGGGGTCCATAAAGGTGTATGTGTATCGCACTCAAATGGATTTTTTTTAGCTAAAAAAATACTAAGAGTTGGTTATTATTGGCCCACAATGGAAAAAGATGTTCTATTTTCAAAAACTTGTCACAAATGTCAAACAAATGGAAATCTCATTCATGCTCCTGCCAGAGAACTCATGCCATTTATAACACATTGGCCATTTCATTAATGGGCTTTTGATTTGGTGGGACAAATATATCCTAAGTCTTCAAGTGGACACAAATACATCATTATGGCCACTAAGTATTTCACTAAGTGGGTCAAATTCATGTCGTTGATCAAAGCCACTGGCAAACAGGTGGCTATGTTTATCTTGAAATACATTATTTGTAGGTATGGGATACCCTCTTCTATTGTAACAGACAATGGGGGTCAGTTTAAAAACTAAGACATTGAAGACCTTTGTACACAGTTTCACATCACTCAGCATTGTTCTTTAATCTATTATCCTCAAGGTAATGGACAAGCTGGGGCATCAAACAAGAAGATTCTTAAAATCTTACACAGAACTGTGAGCAAGTCTGGCAAAGACTAGAATTTGCAACTAAATCTGACACTATGGGCCTACAGAACAAGTATTAGAACACCAACTAGAGCCACACTATTTTCTCTAGTCTATGCCGCAGAAGTAGTGTTGCCTATTGAAGTAGAAATTCCATCTTTGTAGGTATCTCTCCAAGGTCTTGTTATTGATGAACAATACCGCGTTGATAGGATTAATACACTAGAACTCCTTGATGAGAACAGACAACAAGTGTTCGACCATCTTAAAGTGTACCAAAAATGAATGTTAAAAGGGTACAATAAAAAGGTTAAACCATGACAATTTCAAGTGGGGGATCTCGTTCTAAAAGAGAATCCTAAGAACCAGCCAAACAGAGAACAAAAAGAAAAGTTTGAACCCAACTGGCTGGGGCCTTACGTAATTAATGCAACTTTTGGGACTGGACCGTATCACTTAGCTACACCTGAGGGGGATTTTCTTCCTGATCCCATCAATACTCTACATTTGAAGTGATTCTATGCTTGATACTGGCTGACAGAGCCAATGCAGTGAAAATTCTTAGAAAGTACCCAAAAAAAAAAAAATTGATACTGAAGAAATCTGAAAAATAGTGGAAAAAGTCCTGAAAAAAGGGTACCCTTGGTGAAAACCTAGAAAGCATGTACCTTGATGCTAGCAAAAAAAAAAATTTTAAAAAAAGAGAAAAAAGAATGAAAAATTTGAAAAAAAGAAAAGTGCCTTGACAAAAACCTAGCAAACAGGCATCTTTGTAGCAAAAATAAAAAGCTTTGTCGAGTGGTGAAAACCTGGCAAAAAGGCATCACTCATATTTTTTACTCCATCTATCAATGCATTGATGATACTAATCCTTCATGATCACACATGTGCTATTGGTTGACTCTGATTCCTTACAAATGTCATATTCTTGCGTAGGATTGGTCTACATTTGCATCTTAGGAATAGTTATTCTACATTGGGGGAATCTTTGCTAGCATGTCAGTTTGTGTCTGCTAGGTTGTCCTAGGTTCCTGTCTAGGATGGTTTTCCTCTCAAAATATTATTTCTCAATACTTGCATCACAAACGTCACTATCACAAATAAAGGTGTTTCTTCAACACCACTTACCTGTAATAAACATCATACTAGTGTTTCTCAACACTTTAATCAAACACTTTAAATGTACTAGTATTTATCAACACTTTAATCAACCAGTGTTCCTAAACACTACATTGGATTGCAATTGCTGACAAAATTAATCTCATACACTCAGACATGAAAAACATATTTCTTAATTCCAAATGTTGATTGATGAATCTCTATTGCGCTTGAAAAATGAATCCACTGTATTTCTCAATACTATTTAACCACATAGCCTAATCTTGGTTTGATTATGGCTCTTTTATGTTCACATGATGTTTCACACTAGGGGCATCTAAGCGGTTATAAATTTTCTTTGATTGAAATTATCAATTGGTGATTGTTATGTCTTCCGAGTTACTCCATGACGTTTATTCAAAGACAAAGAGTTGCAAGGACATGGGCCATAACATTTTCTTAGTTTTCTGTGTATGGTGATTGTTTCAATGATCCTATAAATTTCACCTAACTTGGATGTTTATGGTAAGGGCCGCCAACATGAGTGGATAGCCGCATATATCTCGATCCTCGTTATATGTAAACTATGGTGAGGTTGAACCAATTTCCTTGTCTGTTTTCTAAATCCGATTCTCAGTACAGTGTACGACACATTATGTACCCAAGGATATGAATTTTCAAGGTCATTATGGGTCACATATCTTACATTACACTTGAACATAACCTAATTATTAATAGTAAAAGAGATAACTAACTTGTCATCCTGGCTTCTATGCCTTGATGCTTAGGTTTATTTCTGACATTGCATCCAATACACATAGTGTGTCTGAGGAATTCTTCTATCTGTTGGGAGCAAGCTCAAACATACAAGGTTAGTGGGTTAGCACATATAATCAATTCAAAATCATATGGAAGAGCAAGCAAGCAACAAAGAACACCAAATAACATCAGATTGAGCTAAAACAAGTAAGCACCCTATTTAACTTGTTTGGTTTTCTCTTTTAGATGGGATATGGGTGTGCTCTCTCAAACACACAAATGCAAGTGGATCCCCAATGCAATACAAGCTTGAAAACAATTAAGGAATTCAAGATCTAGTATGAGGAACTAGTCTCAAATTCTTCAAAGGATGATCTAAACTAGCTATGAAATGAAATGCAAGAAGGAACTCAGATTCATTATCCATTAGAGTAGCATGTTATTTCTAAGTGATTTAAACATGAAACTAGTAAATGAAATGCTAAAACAATTCTAGCATAATAACAATGCACAATGAGAGATGAAAACTGAAGAGGAGAAGGCCTCTATTTATAGAATTTTGGGAGAGAAGAGGAGGGCTTGGATGAGGTGGAATCTATGTGGCATCCACATAAGAGCCACATAAGGGACACGTAGGCTTGAAGGGAAGGCTAAATTTGAGTCAAATATAGAATTTAATATTTAGTGGCTCAAGAATTCCAAGTGGGGGGATAAAGGAATTAATAGCCTTAAAGAGGAATGGGTGCTCATTTTGGAGAGAATTTCCCCATGTGGGTGAGCATTCCATTAGCCTTAAAAAGGTTAGGAATCACCCTTTAAGTATGATTAAAGGATAGTTAGGTAGGGAAACATGCTTAGGAAGTGAGGTGATGGGAGCAGAGTAGGAATAGGGTAGGCTTAGGGTAGGTCTCTAGGTTGTATTAATAGGTTTCTAGCTAGGGTTTAGATTATAATTCAAATTACATTTGAATAAATCATAGTTTAGAAGAATTAGAAATATGAAGGGATTTTAATAAATATAAATTTATTAAAAAGGGGATTTTGTGAGGCAAATGTATTTAAATAAAATACATTGGAATAGTATTTGATCATTGATAAATACTAGCAAATGAAACTATTTAATTGATTGAATTAAATAGTTAGAGGAATAAGAGGGATTTTAATATTAATATTTTTGGACGTCTACATTTTTCCCCTCTTTGACATGGCGTCACAAGTGACGTTACGTCAAAGAAAAGAAAATAAGTTTCCCCAGAGGAAGAGGGTTTCCAGGAGTCGTGTTGAAGCAACGAAGATATGGGGTTGTGCCCCCTCGAGAAAAGAACGCAACAAAGACAATGTTGTGGGATTTTCTTGAAAAAGGATGCAACAAGAAAGAGGAAGGGAGAGGAGGGAATAAATAGAAGCCTTCTGAAATGCAATGAAGAATGTAAATACAATGAAATTGAATGCAACGAACGAGCCTTGGGGATCCATTTGTGTGAAAAATATGGCGAGCACATCCGATTTTGATATTGCAATAGGAGGTATGCATCAGGTGTTAGAAAACACATATGACAGAATTCCTTTGTGTGGATTAGACGCTCAAACAAAATCACACTACAAAAAACTGATATATCAGTAGCCACCAGTCACAGCGCACCAAGATATAGCAGATTGAGGTAGTGGTGAGTAGGTTTAAACTGACACAAAAAGATAAAATCAATAAAGAAGGCCTCATGACCAAGCACTCATTCAGTCCAAAGTTCTTTCCATGAATAGGATTGATGTGATGAAGGATTTGATAAGCTGACACCGAAGGATGCATCTTGACAGGCAAAGATTGGATTGGATTTGATTAAAAGATATTCGCTGGCAAAAGATGTGAACGGAATGAGGAGCAAGGATAATCGATCACAAAACTAATTTGTGGAAAATCATGATCGCAGTTGCAAGAGTCAAAATGTCACCTGAGAAGCAAAAAACTGATTGATGCATAAATAAATGATGGTTTATTGCAAGATTTTTGAGAATATTTGATTTTTTTGGATTTTGTGAATTTTTTGAATTTTATTTTGGATTTTTCACATTTTTCAAATGTTTTTGGAAATTTTGGACGTATTTAAACTATACAATAGAAATAATTTATACAAAAATATACAGGGGGAAATGGAGCGGAAAAGTTTTCAGGGACAACAGGGGCTATAAGAGGGGCTGGGGGGCTTAAAGAAGGTCATTTGTGAATAGTGATTTGGCAAAAATTGAGCTCTGGAGTGAAAATTATGGCTGGCGAGAGGATAAAGGGGAAGTTGGGGAGCATGTGCGCACACACGGGAGACTCGCGGAGTGACCGATACCGGTGAATGACTCAATGTTACCTTGCATTTATTGTTGTCAAAGTTTTTAATGTTGTCTGGGTGGGTTGGGGGGGTCATTAATGAGGGTAATTAGGTTTTAGACTGGAGACGTTGGTTCCTGAATAGGCGTCTGCAAAGATGCCAATCCCTGAACCTACATCTCTGAAGATGTCGGTACCAAATCGGCATCTTCAAAGGTGCCAAACCCAGATCTGCGTCTTCAAAGACAACGGTCTGTAGGGGAAAACAAGCGGAGATGCCAGTGTATGAATCAGTGTTTCTAGCTGAACTAGCATATGCGCCCAAAGGGGAAGACGCTGAGTGGATGGGAAACAGAGGGACCCAACAGATGCCAGGGATGGGTCGGCAAAGGACCTAGGGACAAGATGCCCCATTTTGGGAGGGGTTGGGCTAGGAATAGAAGGAATATGGGCTGACATGGTGAATTTTGAAATCTACAGGAGCAGTTCCCCCCATTGGGATCACAGGAGCATTGGCCACCGACCATGGAGTTGGAGGCTCAGCTTACAGAGGAGGACTGGGGGTTGCTAGCAGTGGTTGGGTTAGATTATGTGCCTCATTGACCTAGGCTATGGGCACATAATGGGATGATGACATCTTTGATCGAGCGGTGGCATAGTGATACGACGACATTCCATCTGCCTACTAGAGAGGCCACGATCACTCTTGAGGATGTCTGGTAGATTCTTTAGATACTAATCCGAGGGGTGATTCCTTGGTATAGATTAGAAGACAGTGATCATTACATGGAGATCGCGTTCAGGAGACTGTGGAAGATAGCCTTGTTTTTGGCTCGGTTGATTAGGGGTCAGATGCTAGTATATTTTGCTAGTCATGGTTTTGGTATGGGGTGGTCTCGAGTGTTAATAGGGATGCTAGAGGAGGGTACAACATACTGCTGGGGGTACATTGTCCTTGGATAATTGTACCATAACTTACACATGGTTGCATACCGTAGGGTGCGCAACATGGGTACAGGAGTGATTCTATTGTCAGTATGGGCATGGGAGCACATTGCAGTGTTTCGACTGATGCGAACACAGGAGGCACGATAGCGAGGCTACCTTTGAGATACACCTCCGTTGGCCAGACAAGATACTGGTGATGATTACTATATGAGGTTCAGGTTTTCTACTAGACCCCATACAGACTCTGTGAGCCATGGGGAGTGATGGACTAGGAGGCAGGTTTGGAGGATGGTTTTGAGGACTTTCTATACCTTTCATATGTATAGACTGACTACTTTCTGTTGCGGAGGACAATTCACCATATAGAGAGATACAAGCCATTGAGGGTCATGAGGCAGTTTAGATTACAACAGGAGGTGGTGGCAGAGGATGCCTTACATCCTCATGTCACCAGGGAAGTGGGTGCATGGGGGAGATATACTAACGCTCTCACAATGAGGGAATCCTAGAGGACTATGGCATAGATAGACTTCATGGTGTAGCCAGATGTTATTGATGTAGGTATGATGGCTAAGTATGCAGCCTGGTGGGCCACACATGTTCCTTTATGGCTCACAAACCCAGCTCAGGTGGCTTCTCATGAGAAACTGACAGGGGATATAGATGTTGATGACAAGACCGCCATAGGAGATGCCCTTGAGACTTCAGCAGCGGGTCACAAGAGGAGGCCACAAGAGAGACTGATTAGACCTCGGGCAGAGGCACAGGTAGGGGTTGGACAAGATCAGGGGCCACCATAAGTATAGGTATAGACACCTCAAGTGCCAGCATAGGTACAGGCACTACAAGGGCTACAATGGCCACTAGTAGGGTTCGTAGCATAGGAGACTCATGACACTATCATTGCAGAGTGAGAAAGTCTATAGACGGAGAGTGTGAGACTGTAGGGGTTGCTGGGGATGGCAGAGGTATCAGAGGCTATCCTACAGACTGAGATGACCCATGTACAGGGGCTACTAGCTACAGAGATAGCACAGGAGGATAGGGCTGAGGGTGCTCTTGACACCTTATAGGGCAAGGTTGACATAAGAGAGTTCTTCGTGGTTGACTTGATGTAGGATGCTGAAGAACTATGGATTGAGATAGGTACATTAAAAAACCAATTGAGTACTCTAACCTTAAAAATGGAGCATGTCATAGAGAATATCTTTGCATTGACCTCTGAGAGGGATGTTGCACAGAGGTGGGTCGAGGCGTATAGGACTGAGCAAGATATCGCTAGGCAGGAAGCCATTGCAGGTGGGGATGGACAGGTTGTGGCAAAGGCTTTCACAGATCACTGAGATGCGACCAAGGTAGGCAGAGAGGCAGCCCACTATCAAGTCTTGTATCATCAGCTAGTTCCTAAGGGACAGAGGTGAGAGTACTCAAAGAGGTTGCGATCACAGAGCACGGTCTAGATTTCTGCATCTTAGGGATTTGTGGGGATGCCACCACATCCACCACTTGGGTAGGGAGGTGGATCATCACAGCCACCAGCATGATTCAGCAGAGGATTATGTGACACATTTTTACATTTTGAGATGAGATGTATATATAGATCAGCACCGAGGTGCACGCGATGTATTTTATTGATGACAGACATTGTACATTATGGACATTTGTTATATATATATATATATGATCGATGAGGACTTGTTGGTGAAAAAAAATTTCTTCCAAGAAAACACGTACAAAATGACCCTAAAAAGCCCAAACAAGAAGACTCAACCAGCACCAACAGTTGGGTCACTTCACTATTGAAGAGCGTAAGCACCCTCTAAATTATCTAGGTACAGCTCCACATTTAGGATTTACAATGAATCAACTAAACTATAATCGATAATGCTTTTAACCTGAAAGCAATAAAGGCTTACAAACATCTATTCATAAACATGACATAGACGTGAAGGGAAAAACTAACCGAAAGGAAATAAGCTGTAAATGACACAAAGTTCATTTACCCAAACGCTGCATTAGAAAAAGAACAAAGAGAGAAAGACAAACTGTTCTTTCCAAATACACAAAAAACTAAAGCACAAAATCCAAAAATGATCGTGCTGATGATCAGATGTAATAGATACGTATTCAAAGAAAACCAATATCACTCCAAGATGAATTTTAATCATATAAACTCAAAGTTTTGATGTGCTAGTATTTCCCTTCTTTGAACACAAAAAAATAACAAATATTTTGTCATTCCTATACATTAATCACTATCTAAAAACAAAATCTCCCTTTCCCTATATTATATTGGTACCAAAGTCTTCTTCCTTCCCTAGCCACCCGACTTACAAAAAATAACCTTTTCTTGATCAAGCCTTTCACAATTAATAGGCATGGACGGATGACATTCATTTTTCATAACTGAATATTGGGATCATATGATTCTCGACTATTGACTAATTCCCATGGCTTTTATTTTATTATTATGCATTTTACAAATTAGTGCCCACTAAAACATTATAACTATGACCTTTTACCGAGTATCTCAATGCTCACACTTTACTATATCTACCTTAGATAGGTATAGAGAATAAAATGGCAAATGTCAACTAATGAACACTCCACCTCACCACTTCATTTGGTGACCATGCGTCATATTTGGCTTTGTCATGTATACCTTTATCAGATGACATTTCCTTTCCTTTCGAGGAACCATTCATGTTGTGCTTTCAGTTTTGCAGTGGCAAGCTATCCCGAGAATTGCATAAATATTGGGTTGATCTCATACACCATAAACCTTTGGCGCTTTGATGACAAATAGGGGGCAGAATTATGAGATTTTCAAACTCCATTAAATATGCCAAAATTGAAGAAGGATCTCGGTGGTTTCAATTGCTAAAAAATGTTGTGCTTATCATTTCCCCATCAACTCGTGCATAATTGGATGTTGTTCTTTATAACAGACAGAAACAGATGTCCGACCTCCATTCTAATTGAGTTGTGATCGTGGCTTAGGCTTGATGATGAGGCACTCTGAAGCTACATCATTCATGCATCCACATTTGTCAAATAGTTCATATGCGATGTGTCTTCACATTCAAATCATTCATTTCTTCATGTGTCAACATTTGGTCAAATGGTTCGCAGCTATTTGCCATCTTCAACCCAAATACAAAGTGTGCTCAAGCTGGTTGTAACTAATTGCTTGGTGTCAGGGGAGGCACTCATCATGCTTTAGGAACCTGTTAGTAGATGTTCACATTTGAATTTTAGAGAAGAGATTGAGTTTGGGACCATCGCGCAGGCATGAATTCAACAAAAATTGCATGTCTTCATTAGCCCATCCATATCAATAACTTTTCTCACCATTACTTATCTCACGCATGTTTACATAAGGTGCTCAACATTCATAGGTGCTAGGTGTACCATATCAAATAGTTGGTAATCAGTCTCCTCGTAGAGCAAGGCCAATCCTTTACATACTCGAAGTCAAGCCTTTTGCCAAATAGTTTGCATGTGATCATCAAGTTGCCCATTCATGAAACAGGGCACATGACTTTCTCAACACTGGCCATTCACCATAATTCTGATTGTGAATGAATCGTCACTTTCCAAAGGGTCAAGCTCAGTTATGGTTTAGCGCTTGGTGTTGTAACAGCAGTTGAAAACTTCCACATCTAAGCCTCTTCTTGACCACGGGCATCACATGAATGGTTACTTCTACCCACATTTTGAAGATTTGGGAATTGACATTGATCTGTATGACCAATTGTCACGTGGCCATGGCAAGTATACTTCATCTATGTTTGGAGTCTTGGACCAGCTTTCGGCATGTGCTTGACATTTTGTGCTCTTCTTTGTTATCACTTGTCGCCTTAGGCTCTTCTGGATTGCAGAGGCTTGCTCATGACTTTACCGAGGGCTGACTATATTCATTTGAGGGATGTTCCATCTTCAATGCGACATGGGGGAGTGAAACTTTATTATGGAAATTACATTCATAATGTCAATGTTCCTTGCTACAGGGTAGCACTATGTATATTTCCAATGAACTTGAATCAACTCATTTGCAGTCAATATCAGTGTGTCCATGGGATTATATCCTTTGCATTTTATTATCCATTCCATGTAATGGTCAGCCTTTATAATGTCACATTCAAAAAATATCTACCATTGGAGTAGGGTAGTGATTTATACTAATGAGTGTAGTCCATAAGGGATCGAAATTTATGGATTATGTCACACATTTGTCCCAGTTTTGGTTTATTATTTAAAATCATCTCTATCATAAGGAATCAAAAAGAGCACTTCACATAAACATTCACTTTATCTTTTATACAAGCATCTATTCGGCCACACTAAAGTAGTCAGCTGTAAAGATTGAACTCCAACTATTTATACCTGACTAGGTTGCTTTGAACTGAGATATGAATTTGAACTAATGATTTGAGTAGAGACATTTGTATTTGAACTACCCCATAACTATACAAATCAGTTTAGATCATACTGCCTTCAAATAACCACTCTGAACCGACTTAAAATTGGCATGCACCAAATGTACCAAATCAATAATACTGAACACGTGCCTCGGGCTACCTGGAACTATTTGGAACTATTGACATGCTTACTAAACCTGTTGAACTACTTGAATTTTTTTCATCTGGTACAATGTGGTTCTCAATCCTTTGAACCACTTTGAACTTTATTTGAAATAAACTGGAACCTGCGCTTGAACTTAAACCTTTTGATTCACTGATTCAAGAGTTCATCTGAACATTATCTTTACAAAACATGACTTTGCAAGAGCATTTACAAAATAAATCAGTGGGAAACTGAGGAGAAAAAGGAGACCACTTCTAGGAAGACTTGATTTTAAAGATTTGAAAATTGGGGTGCGAAAAGCATGCAAATAGGACTCTATGATTTGATGTGATTCTATGCTTTGATCTATATGATGTTATGATGCATATTCTTATATGATTACTGACATTTTATGCTTGCAGGATGTGATGCATATGTATGAAAAATTGTGGATGTAGGATGGTTCTATGCTTATGTATATATGATGTATGTCTGATGTAGGGTGGATGAAGCTTATATGATGTACTGACGTTTGTGGATGCAGGATCTGATGTGATTTTATGATGTATGCAATGTATATGCTAATGTTTTATGAATATGTATATGAATGCAGAATTAATCTAAATGAATCTTAACAATGCAAGACTATAATGATTTAAATGAGTTAACAATGAAATCTAAATGATTTAACAATGCAAGATGAAAACGAATCTAAATGATTTAACAATGCAAGATGAAAATGAATCTAAATGATCTAACAATGCAAACTAAGTGATTTAACAATGCAATCTAGATGATTTAACAATGCAAGACTAAAATGGATTGAAGATGAATTAATTATGCAAGATGTACATGATTTAACAATGCAAGATGTAAAGTGATTCTTAATGATTTAACAATGCAAGATGGTGAAATGAATCTAAGATGAATGCAAGATGAAAATGAATCTAAGTGATTTTAAGATGATAAAATGAATCTAAACTATACAATTAAATGAAGAATGTAATGCAAGCTAATGATGAACCTAATGCAACCTAATGATGAACCTAATGCAATCTAAATAATAAACCTAATGCTATCTAAATAATAAACCTAATGCTATAACCAGATGTAGTGGATGCGATGGATGCAATGGATGAGATGGGACCTGTATTTTTGGTGTGTGTCACAATCAACTTATGAACCAGACAGGAGTACTATGAAGGAATAGACAGGGAATATTAGCATAATGAGGAATTAGGATGTTAGTGTGATGGTGAGAAGAATGGACATGTCACGAATATACAAGGATCAAACTGAATGATTAATTACAAGTGAATAATTACAAGTGAGATTGGATCTTGCTTTTTTATGTGTGCGATAGTTTAGTATGTTGATTGATTAGTTTCAAGAGGAAGGATACATCCTAGAAGAACCCAGAGATGATGATGATCTAGATTTAGGTCAACAAGATGAAGGATACATCCTCAAAGGACCCATTTCTAGAAAGATGGAATTCGTAAATCTGATTGGTCAAAGGTGCACTATAATCAAACTGTGGAACCAAGATGTTGTCAATAGGCACTTGTTGAAACCTAAGATTTTAAGAGTGTAACTGGATCATGTTCTGCAAGGATACCAGCCGAGGACATGAGACATATACAAGCAACACTAAGCAAAAGACTATGCAAAATATGTATAGTACTGAAGCTCAGGGATTGGGATAGTACAACGTATGGACAGCAATATATAAGATGATATGTACAAAAGCTCAGGACATGAGATAGGAGGATCATTTTGGTCTATTGCGTGTGATATGTGAACACCCAGGGAATATCAGAAATGCTGAGGTTTGTGAAGAGGTGATGATGGAGATGGAGGGGAGTGAGATTTTGATAGATAATGGAATGGTCCACTATGTGTGATGTCTGTTTCCAGGTTTTCATCACCCATACTTGTCCAAGGCGCCTAATTGCCAAGTTTTCACCTTTGGATGAAATCCTTCTCTTTATGCTTCTTTTTTTTTATTTCTTTGGATCTTTTTGATGTTTTTAATGTTGTCCAAGTGCCTTTTTGCCATGTTTTCGCCGAGACAACCATTTTTCAGCTTCATTTTTTTGCTTTTTTGATATTTTTTCAAGACTATTTTACATTATTTTTGTATTTTTTTTAGGAATTTTTATACTTTTTATGGATTTTCTCAGATAACTGGAATGAACAACCAGCTGTCAGGAAAAGAAGCGCCTGAGATGAATGATGTTGATAGGATCATTCAAGGGTTATCCTTCAGGAATGGAGAGTTGATATGCCCCAAAACTGAAGCATGCAGTGACAACATATGTGCCTTGCTAGGTGACTTCAAACTTACCTTTCTTTTCCTGATCAGTACCCACTTTCTTATTTTCCTTTAGCACAAGGTTCCCCACCTGGAACTGGTGTGGGTGGACTTTCTTGTTATAGTTCTTCTTGAGTCTATTTTGGTAGACAATCAAGTGATCATAGGCTTGCTGGTTTTTTTCATCTAGTAGATCAAGTTGTGTGAGTCATGCTACTCGATAATCTTCATCATCAACCAGACCTCTCAGTGATACTCAAAGGGATGGTAGTTTGACCTCAATTGGTAAGACTGCTTCAGCACCATAGAATAGGGAGTATGTAGTGGTGCCTATAGGAGTATGGTAGGAAGTGCAATATGCCTAGAGGGTGGGGTTGATCTGGTGATGCCAGTCATGACCAGTATCACTCACAACTTTTTTAAGGATTTTGAGGAGGGTTTTATTAGTTGCCTCAGCTTGGTTGTTACCTTGAGGGAAATATGGATTGGAGAAATGATGATGGATATGGAGGTGAGTGCACAGATCACTGATGTGTTAATTTTCAAATGGTTTTCCATGATCTTTGAAGATAGTGTACGGTATGTCAAAGTGGCAGACAATGTGATAGAGGATGAATTTGGATATCTGGACACCTGTAGTGAGGGTGAGTGGAATTGCTTCAATCCACTTTGTAAAGTAATCTGTTGTTGTGATTATGTATTTGTGGCCTTCAGAAGAGAGGGGAGTACTCTTACCAATGAGGTCAAAACCCCAACAGGAGAAGGGCCAAAGATGCACAATAGGTCTGAGATCCTGGGTAGGAGCATGGATCAGATTGGCATGTTGTTGGCAAGGTAGACACTTCTTGATGAACTCACAAGCGTCATGTTCCATTGTAGGCCAATAGTACCCTATACATAAAATTTACTTGGCTAGGACCATGCCACTCATGTGGGCACCATAGATTCCAGCACGTACCTCTTGTAAATCCTGGGTGGCTTTGTTTTCATCTAGATATCTAGAGAGCATGTTATGATAGCCTCGACGATAAAGGGTGTTGGCTACGAGGGTGTAGCGGGAAGCTCTGCGAATAAATTTTTGGTGTTGGGTTGCAGTGAGATGAGGGGATATGATACCATTTTATAGGTAAGCCTGGATATCATGGTACCATGAGGATTGGGGACCAACCAAGACACATACACTATTTGATTCATCGTTCTCATAAGCGGGGGCATGGAGTTTCTCAACTAAGAATTTGTATTGCATAGAATCGTGAGGAATCTCTAGGAGGGAGCCAATTGTGGCCATTGCATCAATAGCCTTGTTATGCAAGTGTGGTACTTGTGTTATCTGCAAGTGGAGAAAATGCTCTTTCATCTTGTCAACCATCTTCTTATATGGCATCAATTTGTCATCTTTGGTTTGATACTCATCTAGAACCTATTTGATGATGAGTTGGGAATCACCAAAGACATGTAGAGCTATGATGTTCCATTCTATAGCCATGTGGAGTCCTACAATTAGTGCCTCATATTATGCAATGTTTTTCATGCAGGGAAATCCCAATTTGAATGACATAGGGATGTAGTCACCTTGAGTTGTGACAAAAAGTATTCATGCCCCTGCACCATGAGCTATGTAGGACCCATCAAAGTAGAGTTTCCAAGTAGGTTGCTCTTCTATCATGCATAAATGCTCATCTAGAAATTTTGTGATCAAAGGATATGCGTCTACCAATGGCGCTTCTGCTAGTTGATCTGCGATAACATGCTCTTTAATGGCTTTTCTATCTACATATTGAATATCAAACTTGCTTAGTAACATAACCCATTTTTCCATTCATCTTGTGAGAGTAGTCTTGGAGAGTAGGTACTTGAGAGGATCTACTTTTGAAATGAGCTTGGTTGTATGACTGAGCATATAGTGGCAAAGTTTTTGAGTGGCAAAGACCACTACCAAACATGCTTTTTCCATAGAAGAATAATTGAGCTAATAAACCACTAAGGTTCAACTGATATAATAAATAGCTCTTTCTTTGCCATCATCATCCAATTGAGCAAGGAGTGCCCCCAGTTCTATTGTAGTAGCAAAAATATATAGGATGAGTGGTCAACCGGGTACAAGTGGTACCAAGATGGGTGGATTAGCCAAATACTCTTTGATCTTGTCAAAACTCTTCTGATACTGAGGATCCCATTTGAATGTGTTATCTTTTTGCAGGAGATGAGTGAATGTTTGGCACTTGTCTACTAGTTGATAGATAAAACAGTACATAGATTGTAGCTTTCCTTGGAGGCTACACAGTTGTTAGAGTGTCTTTGGTGGAGGCACCTCTATGATAGCTTGTACCATCTTTGGATTTATTTCAATGCCTCATCTTGATACAATGAACCCAAGGAGTTTTCCTGATGTGACCCCAGCAACACACTTCTTAGGGTTAAACATTAAGCAGTAGTGTCCAATTCTGTCAAAGACGCCCTCCAAAACATTGAGGTGATATTCCCTTTTAACTAATTTTTCCAGGATATCATCTACATAGTCTTTAAGGATCTTGTGTATCATGTCATGAAAAATGACAGTGATGGCCCTTTGATAGGTTTCCCCAGTGTTCTTCAAGCCAAAAGATATCATATTATAGCATAAGGTGCCCCAGGGGATAGTGAATGTTGTCTTGTGTTGATCTTCTTCTGTAATACAGATCTGATTATATCTAAAAAATTCATCCACGAGTGACAACATCTCATGTCCTACTGTGAGATATACAATCATGTCTATGTTTGGTAATGGGAAATCATCCTTGGGACATGCCTTGTTGAGATCTTAGAAGTCTGTACATATCCTAATTAATTTGTCAGGCTTAGACACTGGCACCATGTTAGAAATCTAGTCAGAGTAGTCAATGACATGGATGATCTTAGCTTGGAGTATCATCTCTAGCTCTGCTTTGACAAGTAGTGCCACTTTAGGGTGCATCTTTTTGAGCTTTTACTTGACAGGTTTGATTTTTGGGTCCACGAAAAGATGGTGAGCCACCAAGTTGGGGTCTAATCCTAGCATGTGGGAGTAAGACCATGCAAACTTATTGATGGATTCCTTCAATAAAGTGACAAGATCGCTTTCTTCTTCTTAAGTCAGAGATTTTGTTATGTATGTGATGGCAGGATTCTCTTTGGTGCCCAAATTAACAGGTTGTGTTTCTTCAATGAGAATCGATGATTGTTGAGGCATGTAGTCGCAGATTAGAGGAAGAGGAGAATCTTCATCCTCTGGCACCTCAGGGAGGTTTTCACTAGAGGATATGCCCTTTGTTTTTACTTTTTATGTTCAGTTAGCGCCCTAGAGGGGTTTTCACTAAGGGATCAATTTTTCTCTTTTTTATTTTTTTTTTATTCTTCATTTTTGCGGCTGAAGTTCTCCTCTTCCCCAAAGTATGCCTTTGGGTCCAGTTTGTAGACATATGTTGAGTCTTTCCCCTAGTCATTGCTTTGCTCAATTTCTCCCATAAAGCTTAGGAGCGCATCCTCACTTTGGAACTCGTCAACGTGCATGACACTTGGTTGGTCCCAGTCTATGAGTTCAGGATAGCGGAGGGGAAGGTCAATGAAAAGAATGGAAAGTTGGCGTAGGAAAAAATTTCCCAGGAAGGTTTCATCATCAAATACATCGTTATAGGCCCTCACAACTTTCTCTTCTAGGACATCTTCAATGTCGGTGATTTTTCCTAGGGAAGGATAAGAGGCATAGATGTTTTCATTGGTGCCCCCATTCGTGTTAGAATCCATACCAAGACCTAGGTGCTTTTCTCGTCGGGTATGTACAATAGGATCTTTCATTCCTTGTTCTTCATAACCAAGGCCACCTCCTAGGTAGTTCCATTTTTCTATTACTAGCTTGTGAGTTGTGGGGTACTTACCTTTGAAGTAATTGAGGCAAATTATGTCCTTAGGTGGTGGATCCTTATAGAGCCATTGGTTGATGTTTGGTGTCATTTCCTAGCCATTCAAAGTACCCTTTGAGATAAAAGTGGTAGGACCGAATTATAGCACCTTGGTTTTCTTTGCTTCTGTCTTTCTTAGATTAGGTTGGTGGCCTTAAGTGTGTGGATCAATTGGCAGTGCTCCAACTGCAAAGGCATCAGATAAACTGTACTCACCACAACCTTTGTTGTTGATCTTAACCGTGGAAAGGGTAGAGGAAAGGATTGTTTTTGGATCTAAATGGGTTTGATATGAACTGGCAATAAAGGTGCCAATATCAACCCCGGGACAGTGATTGGAATGTGGAAAGGAGGTTTCCAATGCATTGCAATATGCGAAGGGATTGGGATCTATGTGGATGGTGATCTCAATGCCATTATATGGGAATTTGATGCACTGATCATAGCTGGAGGGGACGGCTTGCATAGAATGAATCCATGGGTGTCCAAGGAGGATGTTGAAGGGAAGGTCAAGATCAACAACATGACATAGTGTATCCTGAATAACAGGGCCCACTTGGATGGTCAAGGAAATGGTGCCTTCAGAAGTACACTCTAGATTGTCATAGGCTTTAATTGTTACGACCTCATTTGTTATATCTTCTTCAGTGCAGCCCAATTGATTTATGAATTTTAGAGTACACAGATTTAGGGCTGAACCATTATCTATCATGACCCGTTTAATGGAAAAATATTTAACCATGACAGCAATACAAAGTGGGATATTATGATCGGGTTCTTTTGAGGGTACATCTGTTGGTTTAAAGGAAACCCCACAAGATGCAGACAGGTGTTCGACAAGGTTCTAGAATTTAGTGAGGTTGATGTCGCTGGGAACATGGGATTCTTGTAGGGCTTTATTGAGGATCTCTTGATAGGTGGGTGAGGTGCAGAGGAGAACCAGGATGGAAATTTGGGTTGGAGTATTCCCTAGGTGTTCCAAAATGTTGTATTGGGTACCAGCAGATGGAGGAGGACCAGCACCTGCAACCGTTATTCTACCTCTATGAGTGGTAACTGTGCATTGGTTATTGGAACCCTTGATATGGATGACATTGACGAAGGACTAGACTTGAGATATGTAGCCAATGAGATTATCATAATTGATATATGCATTTGTATAATATTTTCTTTCAACATTTTCTCTTTGTTTACCCTTTCCCTGATCGGAAGGTTGGGTAGGATTGCCTGGGCCTTTACCTGAAGTATGTTCAGGGAATTCATTTTGATAGATTTTAAGGCCCATGTTTGGCGATGGTTGGGTAGGAGAGTCCACTTTGATCTCTTTTTGGTTGATGAGATCCTGAATGTAATGTTTTAGCTTCATGCATTTGAGGGTGGTGTGTCCCTTAACATGGTGATATTCATAGTACTCATTATCTTTATACCAGGCTAGCTTAGGTGTTGAGTCATCAAATGGTACATGACTTGGTTATCTTGGACCAGCTTGTAGAAGATGACATCTATGGGTTCACCCAAAGGGGTAAACATGCGTTGCGGTGCATTTGAAGTGTGAGGCCTTTGTTGTCCATGCGGGACTAATATAGCATTTATTTGGTTCATAGGACCTTGGTAGTTGTGTTGATATGATGTCCCTAGAGGGGGATAGATAGTCGTGCCTTGAGGGCACATGTTTTGTTGGTAAGTCAGTTGGGGATACACAAGATTTGGTTGTTGATACATGGGAGGAGGTTGAGGGTACACTGGTGGTGCTTGCTGATAAGTTTGGGTAGGTGCATTAGGGCTGGCTACCATAACCTAAACGTGTTTGGTGTCAGTGGCTCCGTCAGTGACTGTGTTCTTATTTTTGTTCCAATACCATGATCGATCATTGTTATGTTTTTCAGGTTGGGATTCCTTGTAGTGCTTGATTGCACCATCTTCTATGAGACCTCATTCAAGATCCATGCCTTTGATTTGGATGTCTTGATAAGTTTGTATGCAATTCATGTGCATGTGATAGGCGAGCTTAGCATGGAGGTTGTTAATGAATATTTTGATAAGATGTTTCTCAGGGGGTTGATAGGACAACCTTGTAGTAAGCCCTTGTCAACGCTGAAGGTAATCGGCCAGGCTCTCTCCTCTCTTTTGTTTGGAATTGCATAGGTCAAGGAGTGAGAGTTCATTTTCAACGTTATGTGCATATTGGGCCACAAACTTTTTAGATAGTTCAGTGAAAGTAGAGACTGTGTCGTAGGGGATTTTGTAGAACCACTCAAGAGTAGTTCCTCCTAAGCTCTTGGGAAATAGTCTCATGAGGAAATTATCACTATAGGCCACTTCTTGACATTCCATGTAGAATTCTTTCATGTGACTCATGGGATATCCCTTCCCCTGATATTTATCAAATTTGGGTGTCTCAAAATGCTTGGGGAAGGGTATGGCAGTGATAGATCGATCAAATGGATAAGGACACACCTCTTCAAACTTGAATGTTTTAGCCTCTATCCCTACTTTTAGCTCCTTGAGAGCATTCTTCATTTCCTCTCATTCATGATTGATTTGTGGGGGAGGATTATTAACCATGATTGCATGGGTTCCTTGAACCTAATATGGATCAAATGGCGAATATGGAGGATTTTGTGGGGGATATTATGGTGTTTGATATGATGGTTGTTGATCAGCGTATATAGGCTATTATGGTGGAAGCTATGGCTGGGGGGAATATTGCAGGGGAGGAGGTGGCGGCACTTGATAAGGTTGTTGCAACTACTAGAAGTATGCTTGTATTTTCAAAGGCATTAGATAAGTGGGTTGAGCCTGTTGTGCACCTGCATAGGGTGGAGGATAGGTATTTTGTGGTGGAATGCCCCCAGTGGCTATAGCAAGGTAATTGGTGTTACTGGGAACACTAAATTGTTGTGGTGGTGGGATGGTTTGTGATGTGGTAGAAGATGGCATGGCTAGGTAGCTGGCTAAATGAGTTTGCTGGTGTTGCACTAATTGGATGAAGGGATTAGCAAACTATTGTAGTGGTTGTGCCATGAAGGGATTTTCCCCCTACGTTTGTGGTTATGATTGTTGTGTAACTTGGAGGGTGGTATGCGCAGCTACGAAGGGGTTGATTTGTTATTTTTGTGTTTGGGATGTGAATGGGATGGAAAATTGCTATTGTGGTTGTTGTTGTTGGGATGATTGTTGGATGGATTGTTGTTGCTGAATAGGTTGTTGATGTTGCTGGATTGGTTGTTGTTTTTGCTGGATTGGTTGTTGTTGTTACTGGATTGGTTGTTGTTTTTGGATTGGTTAGATGGGAATTTGGGGTGTGACGAAGGGATTGGTAGATGGTTGTTGCATGGGAGGATTTGGATTGGTTTTCATTCACAACAAAACTGTTGGCACACCTTGCGGTTGCATTGCTAGTGGAGTGGGGAAAGTGGACCCTTGTGGAAATAAGGGTTGGTTATAGCTGTTGGTAGGTGGCATTCCTGTGGTGAAGAAAGGAAGAATAGGCATGGAGACTTGGGTGCTTTGATGTTGCAAACTGGTTATTACACTTTGAATGGGCTAAGTAGGGATGGGTGGAATGATGGTTTGTTGTGTGCTGACTGGTCGTGGTGGAAATTGTGCCACAAATGTTGGGAATGTTTGCAAAAGTGGAGTGGCTATGAACTAAGGAGGTGTTTGCGTAGCGATGGGGGGTATTGCTTGTGCTACTAATGTTGGATCAAGAGGCGGGGCTCTAGAAGTAGATGAAATTGTCGCATGCATGATGTAGGGTAGGATGGAAGGTTGGACTACTTGTGCGATAAGAGTTCCCACCTATAGGACTCGCTGAAGTGGATCAAAAACTTCATTTATAGTAGGATGAGGACACTCCCCTAGAAGTGTCATAGTTCATGTGACAAGTGTGGGTATAATCCAAGGCAGGAGTTGAAGTCCTTGTTTTTGAATGTCCAAAAGTACCTAATTATTGCTACATTCACTCATGGCATTCACCATGTGGATATGTCCTGGATGATTGATAAATGTTTCTATGGTACTTATGGTAGGCATCTCATTAGTATCTACCCAGATGTGCTTAATTTGTTCATTTGGCTGAGGTGCATAAGTGACCATGGCATTAGTGTTGTCAGTAGTGAGATTAGATGAACTAGCGGCAAGATTAGGGTCCATGTTCTTCCTCTTCTTATTGGCTCGTGTGATAGGTGGCATGAAATGACTACCCTAAGGGGATATGAGATGCAGAATGTAATGCAAGGATGTGCCTAGGAAGCTAAGGATGATTATGATAGAACTAATATTTTAGATGATGTGTCTACGATGATGAATATGCTCCTAAGGACTAAGGATGACTTGGTGTATGCACAGATTAAGGGTTGCTTTTCCTAATGTAAGATCAAATGGATGTGATTATCTACCTAAGACATACTTGTGGTCTTTGGCGAACGAGATTCTTTTTCAATGTGAACCAACCTTTTGATCAAGGTGATGAGGTTGCAAAGGCAAAGGGGATTATCCTAAACAATGCTTAGTAAAGGACACTTAAGGATGGGGGTTTGATTAAGATGTAGGTTTTTAAGCAACTCAAAAGGGGATGCGATACCAAGTGAAGGATGTGATCAAGGATGCTTTGGATGATGATTAAGATGACACTAGGTTGAGTAGGATTGGAGTGGATTATGCAGGTTTATGCTAGGATGAGTGTGTGATGTGTTTTTAAAGATGACAACATAAGGGAGGTCCTAAAATGGAAGCTAAGTGGAGCTTAGGAAGAGGAGGAACTTTCATTTGTCATGGTAAACCGGCTAGTCATATTGCTCAACTCTGACAAAAGTAGCGTTTAGATGATATTTGCCCATAAAGAGAGCAACCTTGTTGTATATCACTTTGTCAAATTGTTATCGTTTATGGATTTATTGCTTGAAAGAATCGACTATGTGTTGGTACTTGTTAGCCTCTCAGGTTGTATTCTTTTCTTCTCTTAGCATAGGTGGTAACTAATTTTTTACCTTCTTATGCTTCTTGTAATCGGTCATGTCCTACAAATAGATCTAATTTTGGATGAATAGTTGGAGATTTTAGGACATATCTCATAAAATACCAAATTCTAAAAATTAGAGCTCAAGGTAATCATGCAAAGGGATGTTGTTTTGATGATTTAGAAAAGGCTTGATTTTTGTCCAATTTTCAATAGGTTTGTTCCATGACAAGAACCAATTTCAACACAATCAAATCAGAAAATAACATACATAGGTCTGAAAACAATCTGACAAGGGACAAAGCAACCTTGACAGATACAAGCACATGACAAATTTGAATGTTGGGTATTCCGTTTGTGTTTTTGGATTTGCAAATGTTCTTCAAACACTTCAAGCACAAATCTACCTAAGGAATTGGCTTCAATGAAATATTATAGACCCATTGCTTGGTAGTCCTTTAGCTCACACAGCAGTGTCAACCCCAAAAGGGCGCCTGTGTTTTTTCCTTTTTCCAAGTATAGTTGTCGTGCTACAAAGATCTCTTTCACAACACAATACCTTGGGACACATATGATGGGGATCTTGGGGGGAGATTCTTCCCTCCCCTCACACTTTAATAAATCATCGTTCGGAGGTGAATCAGGTAGCTTCTATGCTTAGAGTGTTTAGTAAGTGTCTCCATTTGATTGTATCCTCTATGTCTGCACAAGCACGATTCAGGCATATAGCCCCATAGAGAATCTTGACAAAAATGGTCACATAAATGTGATTAAGACCGCGAGGCCACACTTAAGTTTGATGAGAGCTGAGTATAAGCTCAAATTCCAATCAACTCCTGAGGCTTTAACCCCAAAGAGTAAATTTGATCAACGTGAGTTAGAGTGGTGTGGCTTACACCTCATTCTCACGTGGGTCATTCCCAGGAGATTTTTTCCTCGACCAGCAGGCCCATCTAAAGGATTAACTTGAAAAACATGGATTGGCGACAAGAGGGGTCTAGATTTCTGATTTTCCCATAAGGAGAAAAGAGCATACTCTCCTACCCAATGTTGTTTTCTCCCAAACACGCAAGACAAGTTTGTTCTTTCCCAAAAGATTTAATTGTTTAACACAAAGCAAGTGTGTCTAGGTTTTTGATCTTCCCAAAAGGGAAGAGAGCATAATCCCCTAACACTTGCTTCAGATTAGATAAAGAAATCTAGCTAATTAGTTTATGTGCCTAAAAAGTATTATCACAAACATGATCGTTTGGTCGATTTTGATTTGAGGCAACCTGCAAGATAAACATGAGTAGATTTGAATTGATTTTTTTGGCCAACGGTGCTGCAAGACAATTGGTTGGTAGTTTCAATTTTAACCTTTGACAAGTGTTGAAAACATAAAAACCACTTAACAATTGTTAGCAAATGATCAAAAATAGTCTGTCAGAGCATAAACATCGATTCAGGGCGCAGACATTGGTTCTGTGTTTTAGCTTTAAAATGACAGAATGCAGGAAAATAGGCCAGAAAACTCAGAAAAATAGAAAATTACTATACCAGTCAGAGACGCTGATTTGTGAAACTCACACATCGATCGATGATTTTCTGAATCAGCATTTACGTAGATGCCAAAACCTAAATCTATGCTTCCACAAACGCTGTTGTACCTACAAGATCACAAAAACACAGCAAACCAGCAAACAAAGTTACTTTTTCTTCCTTCTTAGCCTTTAATTTGATCAAACTTAGCCATTTGAGATTATCCAAACAATTGAAAGCTAGTGTTCTTTAATAATTTATCAAGATTCATTCCCTTAGTGAAAATTTGGCATTATAACTACTTGCAAAATGGATCTCTGCTAAAAAATAGAATGCTAAAATACTCAAAAGCAGTGGGAAAGACAAATAGATCATGATCAATGAACAACCATGCTTGGAAAATAAAAAATTAACAATGTTAAGCGGAGACGTCGCTTCAAGTCGCAGATGCTGGTTCAGCGTAGACGTAGAATGGTAGTATAGATAGAAACGGCATTTGCGTAGACGCCTCTGCGTAAAATGTAGACATTGATCTGCGTGCTTGGTGAATTTTGAAGAAAAAAGACAAGAATTTAGAATGTTTTTAGGGATGTGGGTCCCACTGAGCATGCCAGAATGTGTATGTGGAATTATTCTATCTGATGGGAGCAAGCTCAAACATACAAGATTAGTGAGTTAGCACATATAATCAATTCAAAATCATATGGAAGAGCAAGCAAGCAACAAAGAACACCAAATAACATCAGATTGAGATAAAACAAGTAAGCACCCTATTTAACTTGTATGGTTTTCTCTTTTGGATGGGATGTGGGTGTGCTCTCTCAAACACACAAATACAAGTGGATCCCCAATGCAATGCAAGCTTGAAAACAATTAAGGAATTCAAGATCTAGTATGAGGAACTAGTCTCAAATTCTTCAAAGGATGATCTAAACTAGCTATGAAATACAATGCAAGAAGGAACTTTGATTCATTATCCATTAGCATAGCATGTGACTTCTAAGTGATTTAAACATGAAAACATGAAATTAGCAAATGAAATTCTAAAACAATTCTAGCATAATAACAATGCACAATGAGAGATGAAAAATGAAGAGGAGAAGGCCTCTATTTATAGAATTTTGGGAGAGAAGAGGAGGGTTGGGATGAGGTGGCATCTATGTGGCATCCACATAAGAGCCACATAAGGGACACATAGGCTTGAAGGGATGGCTAAATTTGAGTCAAATATAGCATTTAATATTTAGTGGCTCAAGAATTCCAAGTGGGGGGACAAAGGAATTAATAGCCTTAAAGAGGAATGGGTGCCCATTTTGGAGAGAATTTCCCCATGTGGGTGAGCATTCTATTAGCTTTAAAAAGGTTAGGAATCACCCTTTAAGTATGATTAAAGGAAATTTAGGTAGGGAAACATGCTTAGGAAGTGAGGTGATGGGAGTAGAGTAGGAATAGGGTAGGCTTAGGGTAGGTCTCTAGGTTGGATTAATAGGTTCCTAGCTAGGGTTTAGATTATAATTCAAATTAGATTTGAATAAATCATAGTTTAGAAGAATTAGAAATATGAAGGGATTTTAATAAATATAAATTTATTAAAAAGGGGATTTTGTGTGGCAAATGTATTTAAATAAAATACATTGGAATAGTATTTGATCATTGATAAATACTAGCAAATGAAACTATTTAATTGATAGAATTAAATAGTTAGAGGAATAAGAGGGAATTTAAAATTAATATTAATATTAATATTTTTGGACGTCTACACATACTATTCATACTTTCATGAAACCAGTGGGTATTAGTGGCAGTTATACTATCTGATTATGTCCCTTACAAAAATGCCCAATGATGATAAAAATGCTACAATGTATACAAATGAGTGACAGTCCTTAGAGTTTGCATGTAGATGCATTTAGAGCTTGCATGATTTGTTTTAAAGAACAACATAAGGACTTGAGCTCAAAATGATTTCCTGATTCATTCGAAATCCAAGTTAATTACATAATCTATATTACTGATATTAATGTCATTGCATATCCATGACATACATTCTGCATTCATAAATGAGAAAGAGAAAATACAAAAACAAAGAATTCAAGCATTGCATTTATTTCTACATCCTAAGTGCATCCATACATGTATTTGCATAAAGAAAATATCAAAAGAATACATTTGCATATTCACTTAGCATCATTTGAAACACATTTATAAATCAGTAATAAAGCAAAGAGCATAAATGATGTCATCACATAAATCTATTCTAAACTCATCAAGAGACCAAGAACATAATCACATGTGCATCAATATAAACATCTATCAAAGCAAGAGAATCCATGAACATATCAAGATCAGGAACAACTATCTCTGATATATCAAATATGGAACAGGTCAAAAATGTGGAACTGTCTACAGAAGAGTATCAGAATATCAGTGTGAATCAGATATACATGTATCAAAATCTATATTACAATGAATGATCTCAGAAGGATCAAGATATACAAAATGTCACAAGTAAAGACTCAAGTCTGACTACCACCCTCTCCCTGATCTGGAGGAGGAGGTGGTTCTGGATGAGCGGGTGGAGGCATAGCTCCCTCTAACTATCGTGCAACCTCTGAATATAATGGTGCTCTCTATCCCTGTGGAATGGCTGCACAATATAAGGCAAAGTAGTAAGCAGCTCTCTGACCCTTATGAGTCATTGTGAGGGCCTATGTATCTTGCTCTTCTCTGATCCTATCACCTTGTCAATCTCTCTCTGCTCTCAAGCACCCAATTTTCCTATCCCTATCTTCCAGTAAAGCCTCTAATTTAGCAATCCTAGCTCTAAGTTACTCACACTCACACTATGATAATGCATCACCATCTCTACCAGAACCTCTACATATATCCTGTCCAGTAGGTCCCTATCATGTGGATCTCTCCTTCTGCATTTGTTGTTGTCTCTACTGCTCTCTATTTAGTAATGAACCTGAATATCTCTATGGAGCCATGAACCTAAGGTGAGTCTATCTTCTACTAGCACCCTCTCCGCTCCCACCCACTGCACCACCACCCCTATCATCTCCATCATCATTCGGACCATGACCTTTATCCGGAGGAGGGTGTCTACCATCTCTCCTACCATTCCTCCCCCCATCTCTCCTATCTTGTTGGGCTTCACCTCTTCCTCTGACAGGTCTATCATTAGCTGGGTCATAATCTAAGGGATCCTCTGTGTGAGGGGCTATCTCCTCAGGAGCTGTGAACCATGAGAATGGATACTATAGCATTTATGCCAGATACCCATCAGAACAACATGCACCTGTAACATTGGGAAGCATGTCCCAAACAACTACAACCATCTCACTGATCTCACATTGAGAAGTATCATAAACCAATCTGGCTCCCCACTGTGGCTCCTCATCATGGATCCAGGTGTAAAATGACATGTCCTGACATCTGCCCTATATGTGGCCATACTGTCTCAAAACTTGTGTAACCAAGAAGCGCTCTACAAAGTATTTGGTCTGCCCAATTAGGTACCTGCTCTAAAAAAAGTACAGCATCTTCCGCCTATCTAAGGCCCACTCCTCACAATAAATGTATGGTCACCATATCATAGCATTCATGTTATCAAATAATTAGCACCAATACTCTACCTTTCCCAAATGGGGCTATTGAATCCATCCAGAGTACATATATACATAAGTTTGTTGATTCGCGTGCTTCCTATCTACTATCAGCTATGTCACAGGGATATGCTCCCAGGCCTAGATCTATAAAACAAGAATCCCTACTGTCATGTTGCTGGAATACTTATAGACAATTCATGAATTTCATGATAAATGTGTTCCAAAATACATCTACCCCATGCAAATCTGCGAAAAGATCCTACCATCTGCTCTATCATATCAACCTAACCACACATGAAACCATGTTGTCATCTCTTAGGAATGAGAATTCCTCCAATCAATCTGGATAAGTATACAGGTAGACAATCATAATGATCTCACATATAATCCTAGGTCAGGTACCGACAAACTATGGAATCATCTGAAAAGAATCTCTAAGCTGATGCAATGGTTGTAGCAGAATGAGACTCAAACTGAGCCTCTTGATCCATCACTAGAACCCATATAATGTGCCACACATCCTCAGGTGTGACTGTCATCTCACCAGTCATGAGATGAAAGGTGTTGTGCTCTGAATGCTATCTCTCAGCAAGCGCAGTCAACAACCCATGATTCACCCTGATATCAGGTAAATCTCTAACTGCAACTAATCCTACCCAGGCAATAATCTCTACCTCATCACCTGTCAGAGATCGGGATAATGCAAGGACACAACCTGGGTACGGTCCTCGAAAAGAAACAACCTCAAAAGGAACCTATCAATAGACAGAAAATACAGGTTCAAATCAACATTCTAACTAAGGCAGCTATGCAAAAAAGTTATCAGCTACGTGTTTTTGATCATCAAAGGGAGAAAATAGTCACAACTGGAAGAAAACTAACTCTAAAACCAAAAATGATTCTGTTTATATGGGGTGTGATCCCTTTTATGGGATATGATCCATGATTTTTGGGATGCGATGGGGCATCCAGGAAATGATCCTGTTTTAACAGGATACGACACAGGTTGCAGGGTGCGAGTTGGTTTTATCAGGATGCGAAGAAATTCAAACCCCTTTCTACACCTACCACATGCGATGACAGATTAAAAATAGGGTGTGATCCCAAATTTATGTGATATGACACAGGAATTACGGTGAAAATGGGATACGACGTGGGTTCAATCGAACGTGATCCCAAAACTAGGATGTGATGCAACATTTAAAGTGCTATAATTACTGCAAAAATGGATATAGCTGAAACCTAAAAATATGGAAAAGTAGGTTTTGAGGTACTTACCGACGGTGGGTAGTCAGTTGGACACTGATGTCGATAGGTGATCTTGAATCAATGCTTCTCCATGGGGACCACCATCTTCTCTATAGAGCTCTAAATTTACTAAGGACAAAAGTGAAAATGAATGGGTAAAAAGTGAATTTTGAGATATATATTTAACTTCTTGAGCTATTTAGGAGCTCTGAAACTCCTCCTAGACTATTGAAACTCAATTTTTCTCTTTTCTGATCAATCAAGAACAAAATTGAATGTGCAGATGTTCTTTTACACAACACAGTAAAAAAATTATGACAGTCACATAAAAATGCAGAATTGCTCCATATGTTTTGAAAATGATTCGCAGGATTTACGCAATTAGTTTTCCAGGTTCTATATCATCAAATTGCACATTATTCATCAAAATCTTGGTCCGACGTCATTTTATCAGACTCAAAACTAACATTTTAAATGTGGTTAATTTTGGTTTCTTTTTATGTTGCAATAGAAACAACAATAACCTCTTCCTGTTATGATTGTTTTATAGAGGAAACACCTCCAAGTGTTTATTCACACAAGAAAAGGACCAACTAACAAGCACTCTCTTAATAATTCTACTCTTTAGGTCCTGCTACACCAAGGGGGGGATACCATATTATACCTATTGATATATCCAATCAGGTACTATCAAGAAGTAATCTCACAATGACTCAACATGACTGGGAGATACTAGATAATTGGCTAATTATCCATTGAACATCAACCTTGAAATAGAGCATGAGATGGAAATTATAACAAACTTATACAAATGAAGACTTAATGGATTTTAAATGTTTTCTTATAGGAAAACACATTCAATGTGCAACTAGATATGCAATAAAACAAAACTTATCAGCTTTAGATTAGTGCTTTATCCATTGGGCTATATTCTAACTCAGATACAGTATACTACAATTAATGTTCACCAAAGATTTCAAATCATAATACAACCATCCCAAAACCCCTACTACTAATAGAATCCTTGCAACATGTCAGATGAATCTATGCATAAATAAGAGCCTAATTTAATCTGATCCTAGATCAAAACTCTCAAATGAGTACATAAACACAGAGAAAACTATGCTAATGAATTAGAAAATTCATAACTCACATGACACATAACATAGGAAAGATTGGAATCTGGATCTTTGTATTAAATTCAGAAAATATTATTTTAGTATATAAAAAGTACTCAGAGATAACCTCTTTAATAACCTGCAAAAGATCTCTCGACTTTATTTCTAACTTCTTACACTATCTAGTACAATTTATGTTATATTTCCCCTTCTGACTAAAAACTTTACAAATGGTTTACAATACAAATTTTTTAGCCCCCTTCCAATGATCTTGGGAATCCCTTTATAGATTAGGATTGCAACAAGCTTCAGATTAATTGGAATAAGGACAAAATTAATGACTCGTTAAAAAGACAAAATAGCTAATGGAATGATAACCACTCTTGTTACAATAGATATTCAACAAATTTTGTCTTTTGACCACTTTGTACTTGCAACTGCTTCAAAGTTGCTCAGTGTGAGCCATCTGGAATCTATTGTCTTTGATGTTGGTGATGTAGGATCTTTACTTTCAACTGTATCAACCAATATGTTGGGCTTCTTCGTCCACCTGCATGTTGTCACCTTCACCTAGATCAACTATTGTGTACTTGTTTCTCCAAGAAGTGTACACTTCATTACCTGGCCAGTTGAAGTTGAAGACCTCATCTTTTTTGTTGTTAATTTCCTTCCAGGTGGTATATGCCTTCTCAATCTCATCTTACCAAAATGAAAAAAATACTCTGGTCTTGCCAACTATCTCAACTATTTGAACAAACAGTAATGTACTCTCCAATGTAATTATGTTATTGGTCCTTGTCACCAAAGCTTCATTCATTTGTCGATGCCATAGCACCTGATCTTTGATATTTCCATTTTTCTTCAAGAGATTTGGGAAAATCTCATAATGATTCTTTGAATATTCCTTTTTTAGGGCCATTACCTTTCTAATGATGATGCTCCTCCTTATGTCTATGTCCATGAGCAGTTTGACACATTTATGAGTGTCAATCAAGACTATTGTGATATTGCTATCAGGATTCAACTGTGTAGTTTTTGAGTCAAACTCATTGACCCATAATTCATGAGTAGTGGTTCACATGAACCCATCTCTCATGAGAATGAATGGAACACTTAGCACTCAT
>MU224906.1:3571882-3582530 GCA_018584345.1 Thuja plicata
GTGTTGTGCCTTATGAACCATTCATTAGAAAGCCCCTTAAGCTCATCAATTGATAAGTAGGAGATATTTTTCCACAGCAAGTCAAATTGTGATATTGCTATCAGGATTCAACTGTGTAGTTTTTGAATCAAGACTATGTCAACATCATTCTCCTTCTTGCAAGTGGTGTGGAATAAATTCAACTCTCCTCCCTTCCCTTTCCACTTATCCACCAATTGGTCTAATTGGTCCTTGTCTACATTGTACTCATTCATCATGTTAACAATTTTCTTACCTTGTGCATAGATGGCAGTAGGCACCAATTCATGTGTACAATGCATAAGGGTGTTGCGTATCTTATCTGCATATTTTTGCTTCACCCATGCCTTTGCTTCTCTAAAGGTTGCAGACTGTTCCACCCATTCTTTATTTTCTCTTTCCAGCTCTGCTCTTTCAGCAATTATTCTTGCCTTTTCTTGCTCAACCTCCTCTAATGTGCTAAAATTTGATGGTGCAGGGGAAGGAGGATAAGTGATAATGGGACTTGATGAGGATGGTTGGTGAGGGTCCTATGTAATCCTCCTTTGAGGTACAACTTGATTTGCTTGCTTTCCCTCTAGGAATGTAATCCTATCATCCTTTTGCATAGAGTTGACCCTCTCATCATTGTAAGCTTTCAAAACAACTTCATACTTTTGGGTTAAGCTCTTGAAAGCATCTTCTTGCTTCTTAGCTACCTTCAAACTTAATTTAGCAATTTTCAAAGTACAGTTAGATTCTTCTACCACTGAAGTATCTGAAACTCTTTTTATTATGAGGTTGCCTACACTCTCAGCCTGATCATCTCCATTGGTTCTCCTTTTATCTTTCCTCTTCAAGGATAATATTTCTAGTGCTGCATGATCCTCACTGAATTGGGCACCAATTGATGTCCCACTAGTGTGCAATGGTTTGGCTTCCTTCCTCACAACATCAAACACAATGGCATCATCCAAATCCCACTGGGGTAAGATAAGGACTCCTTTTTTCTTCACTAACTCCCTACCCTCTTTAGGGGTTATCTTGTCAAACTTGGTCATGAGTTCTTGTTTGACTTCTTTCTCAATGTCTTCTTTGCTCTGGTTTGGATGAGCTTCTTGCAACTTGTGACACTTATCCTTGAATTCATCAATATGGGTCCTCCATAGGAATTGAATGAAGGCTCTAGCCTTAACAAAACTATCATCAGACATAAATTATTCACTGGCATGTTTGGTTATAGGGTCCAGCTCCTTTAATACAAACTTTGCTACTGCAAGATCTAGAGTTGCATGCCTGGGTGCCTCTGGCACTCCCTCTTCTATCTCCTAGGCTATGATAAAAACCTGCCATGTATTTCCCATTTGAACCAATTATTCTGCAATAGCTTGGTCATCCATCTGCAGAGGGGACTGAGAAGGGGAGTATACCTCACTCAATTGTTCTTTTCCTTCTATTTTCTTCCTCTTTGGGGATGGCATTGTTTGAAAACTAGTATCTGCTGGCCTCTTCCCCTTTTGATTGGAAGTCTTGTCAATCTTGGGCATAATTGTACTATACCCTCTTCATTTATAGACCACATAATTCCTAGTGGGACTACCCTTCCTTGTCTAATTCTGCTCAGAATAGCCTTAGATTTTTCTGGCTCAGTCTCCATTACTTTGTTTTTCTTCTGTTTAAGAGTCTACATTATATCTTCAAACATTGTCATCAGAGACTCAATCTTTTTAGCCTAGGGAAAAAATGTCTTCAAAGGATCATAGGATCTATCAAAATTGTGAATAAAATCCAAAGATTTCTTACACACCAACCATTTTTCTTTCCTGACTTCTTGGTCATTCATATCAGACACATTCCTTATAATGTCCTCTATAAAATTGAATTGTTGATCTAGTGCCAGGCACTTGGTCCTCTTCCTGAACATATCCATAATGAAACCTTCATTGTCTTCACACCTTGACATAGATGTTGCTAGATGGTATGGCTCAAAAAAATTGTCAAATTGTGTCCATCCCCCCTTTGTGATGATGAAGTGATGGGCTCTGGTGAGGTTAGGGAAAATACTTCCCTTCATCTTGCCTGTTAAGGCTTCTTCTTGTAATCCACCCATTTTCCTCAGAATTTCTGCTATACCAATCTTAAATGGCACTCTGTAAGGTAGAACATTTGGGGTTCCCCTGAATCCATAAACTCTGATAATTGTGGAGACAGGGCACAAAATGAGATCTCCCCAATTGTGAACAATTTTTAATTCTAGGGCATAATCCATAGGCCTTAATAGTCTCATCATGTATGTATGGATTCTAGGGTTCTACTTACATAATAGTGATTTAATCCTAGCAGCGAAAGATCTATCATAATTTACTTAGTTGGCTTCTTTTCTATCCCAAGACAAATCAACACTCCATAGTTGAACAGGAAAATCCTCGTCATCCTGATATTTAGTGAGGTCCATTTCTTCTTTAAAGACATCAGCACTATTAAACAAAATCATATGCATCATTAGAGAATACCACCCCATTGGCTTGAGTATATTTTTATCCTTGATGCCTATTAAACCCTCATGCATTAGCTCAGCAATGTAGGAAGCATAATAAAAAACTATTGATAGATGGGGATGCAAAATATGAACAACCATAAGCATGAGGTGAACAGGCATTGTTGCTTCTTCATCTTCTCCTAACGCAAGGTACAGGGCACTATACATTTTTCTAGCCTTACTATTGAAATATTTCAATTTGAATGGCTTTAGTGTATTTGGGCCCACACTAATCAAATCCCCTATTTTATTGAAGTATCCTTTCAAAGCCTCATTCCTGTAGTACTCCTTCTGAGTCTGGTATACTTGTTTAAAATAGTTTAATTCAATGTCATCCATTTGAATTAAGAGGTCACTTAATTTGAATATCCTTCTAATTTCATCGGTTGTGATAGTCAACAACACATTTCCCTCTATATCTCTTAAAACCTTGGATACCCTATCATATGTATTGGCTATCAAAGTAAACAGGTCTGTATCCATAAATACCCTGGGCACTATTAATTTACCCACATCAAGATCCCATATGTTGCAATCTGGGGAGGGAGCATTCCTCTGACTATAAGCAATTTTAAATAAATTCAAACCATTTATGCTAGTTCTGGCATCTTTGGCCCATCTACCCATATCATACAAACCCTCCCTGACTCTAAAATGGGATGTGCTAGAGCTATTATTTTAATTTCGGTAGCATCACCTATGGACCCACTCAACTGTTGTAGAAGTTCGTCTCTCACATTTCTATCTTTATATTCTACCTTTCTGGAGAATTCAATCCTAGGGGCCATTTTCTAAAACTAAGGCTTTTTACGAGAGTGATATTCATATTTAAACAAGAATTCTTTGACCTTTTGAAATTTCAAATTTCACTAAAAGCATGAATTTCCGTTATATCACAATAGACTTACCCGTTCTGAAATTTTTCGCGAAGAGCTCAATGTCACTACAATTCTGATCTTTGCTTGAATGAGTTTGATGAATTATGGCAGCTTCAAGTTTAAGAAATGAATTATATGGCCTCAATCAAATTTGGATTTTGCATTAAATTAAACTTAAGTGACCACATATTTTGCAATCAATTTGCCTGGTTCAAAAATTGTGGCTTAACAGCTCACTGATGATCATTTTAAGAATTTTGAATCTGGACCATAGATCTCCAACAACATCTCCTTCATCTGACGGCTCTCATCTCTTCCCAGAAACAACTATTCATCTGGGACACATGTCAGCATGACTTGATCACTTAAATGCTAGATCTCGTTCACTTTTCCTTTAAGCGATCAAGTCAACCATCAGATTCATCTTAACTTGGCTACAAGATATTTCACCTTGAGTTTATTGACTGTAGCTACAATATCATCCACTTGGACATGCGTAAACATGGCTTAATGGCTTAGATGCTAGATCTCGCACATCTTTTCTTTAAACCATTAAGTGAGTCATCTAATCTTTTCAAACTTGCATCTTACTTAACATCATTTATGCATTGTACAGGACCCACTTCCTCTGCCACGCATCACCATTATCCATTAGATGTCGATCACTTTTCCTTTAAGCGAGTAAGTCAACCGTCGGATCTTTCTGTTTATGCTCTATCTTTATTTCTTCCTTTAAAACCTTAGCCAGACCCACGAGGACATGTGGTGTCACAGCTTAATCACTTAAGTGATAGATTTTGTACACTTCACCTTTAAGCAATTAAGTCATTCGTTAGATCTTCAACAATATTTCCACCTTTTAATCTGCGGTCAGCTTCAGCTATAGTGGAATACACATCACCATCTAGATATGCATCATCATCGCTTAATGGCTTAGATTCTAGATCTAGCGCATCTTTAGGATAAGCTATTAAGTCATCTGTTGGATCAAAATAAGACTATCAACACTTTAAACAATAGTTGTTTAAAAATACCCGGGTACACCAACTGCCACATGTCAACATCGCTTAATGGATTAAGTGACAGATCTTATGCATCTTATCCATAAGCCATTAATTCCACCGTTAGATATGTCTATCCTTTAATCTCCACCATACTACGCTGGACAAGGTCCACATCACTCCAAAGACATGCGTCGCTCAGACTTAATCACTTAAAGGATAGATCTCGATCATGTTGGGATCAAGCGATTAAGTCTACCATCCGATGAAAATAAATCTGCCCACTGTATAACTAAAACCCTTTCTAACCATCGGACCCACCAAAGACATGTGTCACCACAGCTTAATGGCTTAAAAGGTAGATGTTGAGCACTTTGGGAATAAGTCATTAAGCGGTTCGTTAGATCAAAATACATTTGATCAATAGATAATGGATTTAATTAAAACATTTGCGAACTTTGAACTTAGGGAATAATACAGGACCACAGTGTTAGGATACCGACAACTTAATGAATGTGAACATTTTAAAAGGAACCCATGTGAGAAATTACTTTAAGTGACAAAAGTAACATGAAAATAGAAACCTATTCGACGCTTAGGGTTTTAGGACCAAATTTTATACTTTGAAACATGAAACAAGGGTTTTTCAAGTATCCTCCACAAGACATTTTTGGAAAAAATAGACCAGGGGCTTATTGTTTGAAAAAAAATTGAATAGTCCTAACAATGGCTCTTTCTAGGCATAAATACCTCATGTAGGTGTTACAAGAATTTAGAATCTCGGGGGAGAAGACCAACCTACTAGAATACAAAACTACTAACACAACAGGAAAATAAACTAAGCTAAGATAGAAAGAAACACACTTGCAGAAACACACTATGTATACAAACCTAATTTTCATGGATAATTAGACTTCATGAGAAGTATAACTTCAAGAACTATCCATGAACTGTCAGTTCTAAAATATTTATAGTAAGATCTTTCAATAAATATGAATTTTGCCCATACCTTTCATGGACAATATAAGGTACCAGCCAAATTGGTTCAAATTTCCAATGCTTTCCTTTATCTTCCAACCTGGAATTCCACATGGGAACATAATCTCCCACATCAAAATGTCTTGATACTTCCTTCTTTTCATACAAGTTCTTCACTTGCAACTAAATTTTTGCATTTTTCACAGAAGCTTCCCTCCTGGCTTCATCTAACTCCACCAGGTCATCAATTCTCAATTGCATGTCATTATCAATATCATCATCATAAGTCTGAACAAACTTGTACATCTGCATCAAATTTTTTTGGGGCAATATTGCTTGGATTCCATAAACTAGATCAAAAGGTGCACATCCAATAGCCTTTCTTTTGTCACCTTATCTGCCCATATAGCCAATGTTAACTTTGAATCCCAGGCCTTCTTGTTTGTATCCAGAACTCTTTTAATAATCTTGAGGAGGCTCTTATTGGTGAATTTATCTTGGCCATTCCCTTGTGGGTGATAAGGTGTAGAGTAAGAGGTATGAATACCATATTCAGCACAAAAATTGACATATTCCTCATATTTAAAACACATGGCATTATCTGAGATTATCTTCTCTGAGCACCCAAATCTAGTAATTATGTTCTTAAGTAAAAAACCAATCACCACTTTACTTGTAGCTCTCTTAGTGGGAATTGTTTCCACCCACTTAGTAAAGTATTCTGTAGCTATAATGATCCATGAATGTCCTCCACTAGACTTTATAGCTATCTCTCCTATAAAATCAATACCCCATTGCTGAAAAGGGGCTTGAACTTCCACTGGTGTGAGGGGCACATTACCTAAGAATTTTAGCTTACCAGAGAAATGTTGGCAAGCATCACATATTTTAACCAATTGATAAGCATATTTAAAAATAGTTGGCCACCAGAACCCTGCTCTCAAAATCTTATGTGCAGTAGTCTTGGCCATATAATGGCCACCACATGCTCCATTATGCATCTCTTGCAAGATCCTATTTGCTTGTTCTTTATCAACACACTTCAATAAAATTCCTTTAGGGCTCCTCCACCACAACTCATCTCTGATCAGGGAAAAATAGATTGCTTGCAATTTTAGTGTTATTTTCTTCTTCTCATCCATGCCCTGTGGACAATTCATCCTTTGCAAATAATAAATAATGTTAGTGTACCAGTCCCAATGGTCAAGGTTACAAATGAAAGGTCTATGTTCTTCTTATAGGGTATTAATGTGATTAGCATCTAAGTTTGCACTAGCCATCAGTTTGGCTAAACCTATCCCTCTAACCAATTTAGTGATTTGGATTTCTATATTGAACTCTTGAATCCTATTTATCCATTTGTATCTCTTTCCCGACACCTCTTGCTGAGTAAAGATGTCCTTAACTATTGTTGAAGGAACATAAGCCACTACAATAGCACCTATCAGATAACATCTAAAATATTTCATGGCTTTTACTAATGCATAGGCTTGTTTCTTAGTTATATCATACTTGAGCTCTACAGCCTATAATGATTTACTAAAAAAGGCAATAGGTTGCTCAAACCCTTCTTCATTTTTCTATAACAACACAGCAGCAATAGTGTGACAAGATGCAAATGAAAAATATTCATGGGCTTTGAATAATCAAGATTTCTCAAGACAGGGGAATCCTTAATAGCTTGCTTAATCTCTTGAAAATGATTGGTGGCCTCCCCATCCCATTCCATTTTAGCATCCTTCTTTAACATCTTTGAAGTTGGTCTACTTTTTTTAGCAAAGTTAGTTACAAACCTTCTGAGAAAATTTACCTGTCTGAAGAAGGACTAAATTCCCTTGAAATTTCTTGGGATGGGCACTTTGTCAATAGAAGCTACCCTATCTGGGTCAATTCTAACCCCTTCTTTTGAAACAATGTGACCCAATAACTTACCTTATGTCACCCCAAAGATGCACTTCTTGGGATTGAGAGAAATCCCAATTTCTAAGGCTCTTTCAAAAAAAAATTCCAAATGCTCACAATGTTGCTCTTCCTTCTTTGAATAGTTGTGAGATCATCCTGATAGACCTCAATAAATTTTTGCAGGAAGTCTAAAAATGAAACATCCATGGCCCTCTGAAAAGTAGCCCCGGCATTCATCAAACCAAAAGGCATCCTCACATACACATATACTCCCCATGGCATGGTGAAAGCAGCCTTAAACTACTCTGATTCTTTGACCATAATCTGGTTATACCCAGAGAATCCATCCATCATGGACATAAGGTCACATCCAATGACTCTCTGCAGCATATTTTCCATGTTTGGGAGAGCATAGTTGTCCTTTAAGGAAGATATGTTCAAATTTATGAAATCCACACATAGCCTGATATCCTCATTCTTCTTTCTAAAGGGGACCAGATTAGAAACCCAGGAAGAATGCCTAATGGGCTTGATTATCCTAACATCTTTCATCTTTTTCAATCTGTGTTCCATCTTAGGCCTAAGGGTGGGATTTATGGGTCTTTTGCTTTTTCCTAAAGGACTTGGCATCTTCTTTCAATGGAATTTCATGTTGAAATAGTTCCTCATTATATGCCCTTAGGTCATCATATTTCCAAGCAAAGGCTTTTTTGTATTTCCTTAAAAGATCAGTCGGATCCTTATTCACCTTGGGTGACATTTTCTTACCAATAAATAAGTTCTTAGGAACTTATTCTATTCCCACATTAACTTCCTCCAAATCTTCAGATCTATTTACACATGTAACAGAGTATGGTTTGTCCTTACTATCAAAGGCTCTCTCCAAAACAAATAGTTCCTTTGGGACTTTATTTGACTTCATATGCAATATTTCCTTTCCTAAGACAGTATCCTTTCCATTAATGTTTTCCGCATACTTTGTGAAATCTATCTCTTTGTTGTCAAGACCTACCTCACAATACAATAATCTAAGAATATCTACATCATCATCAAACACTTGGCAGCTATCCACATTGTCAGGTATTGAAGGCCTAGTTTGAACTTCTATCTTAGAAATTCAAGCAAAGGTAATGTCTTTTGGCCTTAAAGCAATGTTAGCTAATAGATCTACCATTTTGTTTTGGCTTCTATCCATCCAATCAATATCGAATGCATCAAAACTTTTTATCTCATCCCATACTGCATTCGGTACTGCTTCAATCTATGGTTCTTTGATGCATATTTAGATTTGATCTAAGATACCACTAGCTCAGAGTCTCCAATAACTCTAATGCATTTGATTCCATGTCTTGCAGCTAATCTCAGACCTATCAATAGAGCCTCATATTCTGCCACATTATTTGTACAATTAAATAGGAGAGAAAATGAAAATTTGAAGGTTTTTCCAGAGGGAGATATCGACAAAACTCCAGCACTAGCCCCCTCCTTAGAACTGGCACCATCAAAATACATTATCCATAAGTTAGACTATTCAGATAAATTGCTTACATCTTCTAACAACAGTGCAGGTTGTGATCCTTTTACAACTTGACTTTTCTGCACTTGAAACGACCCCATTTCAGTATCCAAGAAATAATTCATGTTATTATCATCTTGTTCCTAAATCATATGAGGATTTCTAGTTTCCTTTGATACTTTGATGTTTTCACCATTTATGTTGAAAGTGGAAAATGATAAATCACATTGAATGCTTCCCCCCATAGATGCACTTCATTTTCTTGACAATAACATTCCATATTGGGGGGGAATTTCTACAACTAATACACTCATAGTCAGCACTTTATCAGGGAAAGCTGCCAATTTGTAAGGAAAATCCTTAATAGTGCCTATGACGAGAACCTCTCTAGAATCCATAGCTTGGCATCTCCCTTGTGGAGTGTCTACCTTTATTCCCATAGACCTCATGACTTCTGCAGGGATAACAGTGTTGGATGCCCTAGAGTCAATCATGCAGTTCTTCAACATTTTTCCATTTATTAACAATGTTAGGAAAAAAGGATGGACAATTTATGCAGTAGTGCTAACAATATTAGTATCTAAATAAATTTGGGGAATCTTTGATACAATTTCATCATATTCCTTTGATGATTTATCCTTAGTGTCTGACACTTTCTTGTTTTGTTCTAGTCCTACAATTTTGGTAGTGCTAACACTCTTCACCCATGTCAGAGTCTTTTCCTTATGCTCTCCTATCCTCATCATTTCTAGTAGAAGCACTTTAACAGTTATCTGAGACAAAAGTTGTCCCATATCCACAAGGGTGTATGTCATATTAGAAATGTCTGATTTCTAATTTGTGCAATCTGCATCTTCTTCTTGAGTAGCCAGTTTAGCTTCATTTCCCCTATGTGGTTTTTCCTCCTTTTTGGGATGAGGTACAAAACTTTCTGGTGTCTTCATCTTTTCCTTATACATATTTGGGCCGGTAGGTTTGTTTCCCTTCTTAATCAAAATCTTATTAGTACCCTCATCATGTTTCTCCTTTTCCTGTGGCCTCTTGGTACTATTTGGGTTATCCTTGATAAAGATACCAGCAGGTTTTCCATCTGCATTTCCAACTACTCTGTTTCTTAAAACATAATTTCCCCTTGGTTGTGTGACCATATTAGCTGTGATATCAGCTATCTCTTCATCAGATGGCCTTCTCAACATAGGGGTCTCATCACATCCTTCAGCATTGCATCTCATGTTATCAATTTCCCAATCCTATGTATCAGAATCATCAGGCTGATAATATGTTTCTTCATTAAATAGTGAGGAAGTCATAGCACAACCACTATCATCATATTCTTCCTCTTCCTCTTCTTCATTTTCCTCAGTGGAAAAAACTCTGGCAGCAATAACACAATATTCAGGGTTGTGTGGAGACTGACAAGGTACACACCAGGGGTTTTCACTACACATATTTACAGAAGTCTTATGCAGGGGGTCAGGAGTTTTTTCATCTGATTTATCCTTCTTTGGTGGGATGATAGTGTACACACAAAAGTAGTGCACTTCTATGAATCCTTACATGCAAGAAAACTCAAGAATGAGCCCTCACAAATCGATCCATAGCTCTCTATGCATGGAGTTGCAAGATTTGTAAAATTGCTCTCAGTTAGAGCTATGAACTCATGACCTTGCCAATAAACCATACAACGAGAGATTCAATGAAGACAAAGGCAAGAATGCCAATATCCTCAAGAATAAAAAATGTATGCAATGCAATGCAAATCTAAATGATAATGCAAGCTAAACTATAAAAAAGAAAGTACAATGCAACTAATCTATGAAAGGAAAGAACAAGTGTT